>JASDQU011178074.1:14444-25329 GCA_032191745.1 Picea mariana
TTTCGGTAGAAACTAGCTAAACCATGGAAACTTCTCACCTCGAAAACATTTCTCGGTGATAGCCAATTCTTAATCACTTCCACTTTACTCGGATCCATTTTCAACTCATTCACCGATATGACAAAACCCAAGTAAATGAGCTCTGTCTGCATAAATGAGGACTTCTTCATATTAATCAATAGCTTCTTCTGTTGTAGCTTCCTCATCACTATATCCAAATGCCTCAAATGTTCATCCTTTGTCTTACTAAAGATTAGTATATCATCAAGATATACTAATTTCTTGATGAATTTCCTTAGGACTTCATTCATCAGTCTCATGAATGTGCTCGACGTGTTTGTCAAACCAAACGGCATGACCAACCATTCGTACAAACCTTCATTTATCTTGAATGTTTTCTTCCATTCATCACCTTCCCTCATGCGAATCTAGCGATATCCACTCTTCAGATCTATTTTTGAAAAGAAATTTTCCCCACTTAGGCAATCCATCAGATCATCCATTCTCGGTAGTGGAAACCTGTACCTGATGGTAATTTTGTTGATCGCTCTTGAATCGGTGCACATTCTCCAACCTCCATATTTCTTTGGACTAAGCACTGTTGGAACAACACATGGGCTCAAACTTTCCCTGACTAGTCCTTTATCCAACAGTTCCTGGACTTGTCTTTTAACTTCTTCGTTCTCCTGCGGCGTCAACCTATATGAAGCTTTGTTCGGAAACTGGCTCCTGGTATGAGATCAATGTGATGACTCGCACTCCTCATCGATGGCAGCGAACAAGGTAATTCATCCATGATGATGTCAACGAACTCTCCCAGCAGTTCCTGAATCTCATCTGGTAGATCATCCATGCTTGTGCTAGTTAGAACAATTCTCGATTTCCTGACCACAAAGAATTGTGGATCTTCCTTCTTCTCCATCTTTGTAAGAAGCTCCTTCCCACTCATGAGAAGTATTGTGTTGCTTACCTTCGATTTCACCTCCGTATCTTTTATCGAAAGCAACTTGTGTGTCGTCCCATCCTTTTCCAAAGTATATGTGTTCATCCTCCCATCATGAACCACATTTCTATCATATTGCCATGGTCTACCTAGCAATAAATGACATACATCCATGGGAATGACATCACACAAGACCTTATAATTATATTCTCCAATTTTAAATTCAACTAAACACTATTTAGTTACACTCACCTGATGTCCCTTCTGTAGCCACGAGACTTTATATGGACTCGGGTGATCAGTTGTCTCCAGCTCCAACTTCTCCACCATCTCAGTCGAAACGAGATTGTCAGTGCTACAACTGTCAACAATAACCTTGCATTTCCAGTCCTTGGTCTTGCAAGCTGTCCTGAACAGTCTGGTCCTCTGAGATGAGTCCTCCACCTCTTTCTCAGGTGTCAACAGGACTTTGTTCACTGTCAGTCACCTTCCTGCTTCCGTGTCTTCATTCTCAACATCACACCTCTGCGCCTCAGTGATGTGAGCTTCTCCACTATCCTTTTTCCTATCTGGACAATCAACTGCCTTGTGTCCATTCTTTCCACAGGTGTAGCATGTGATAACTCCACCTCGGCCTCTTCCTCTACCTCTGGTACGAGGAAATGTATTTGCATCAGCATACTCTCCTCTCTGCTCATTATGTTGTTCCCTCTGCTCAGCATATTGTTGTCCTTGCTGTGAGGTTCCGCCTCTTTCAAATTTACCCTGAGGTTTCTTCCATTCCTCCCTGGGATTTTGGTATTTCTCCTGGGAAACTACCTTGCCTCTGGGCTGACTTCTACCTTGCCCTTGCTGACTTTTCTTTCAGCTCAGCTTCTCCTCAGCTTTTAGAGCCATCTGGTAAGCATCCTCAACCGTTCTGATGGTTGTCATGCTTAATTCATCCTGAATTTCATATCTCAGACCATTCAGGTATCTGGAAACCTTCTCATCATCGCTCTCCCGATGACCTGCTCTAATGTTCAGTCGATAGAATTCCTCAGTGTATTCTTTCACTGTCATCAGTTTCTGCCTCAGGTTATGCATCCTCCTAAATAGATTAATTTGGTAGTCTCTTGGGATGAATTTTGCTTTCATCTTTGCAATCATTCGATCCCAACTCTTAATTTTCTACTTACCTTTGCAGCGTCTGTCATCTTGTAGCTCGTCCCACCACAATGCTGCATGTACCTTCAATTTTGTGACAGCATGCCTGACCTTTTTATCCTCTTCAATATCTTCATAATCGAAGTAGGTATCAAGAGCTCGGATCCAATCCAGTAGCTCCTTTGCATCCAAGCTTCCTTCGTAAGTTGGAATGTCCATTTTCATCTTTGAACTCATCCGGGCGATGGCTTTAATCAATCGCTCATGGGCTGCATCTTCAGCTGCAACTTCTCCCTGTTGTTTAGCTTCAACTTCGCCTTCGGAGCCACTCAGATCTCTAACATTGGCTATGCATTTCTGTGCTGCTTCCATATCTTCCAATATCGCTCGGAGATTACGTATCTGTCTTTCCATTTCTGGATTTTGTGCTGGCCTACCTCTTCTTTGCACCTCCCTATCTTCAAGGTTAGCCGACTGTCTTTCTCTTATGGGTAGCATGGCGAATTCTTTTCTCTGCTATAGGAAACAAAGAGTTCCAGCTGTGATACCACTCTGACGCCAACCGCACTCCACGAGTGTGATCGTTCCCTCAGGACCTTCTCCTCCAATGGCCCGAAGAGCTACAACGCCCTTCAAATCCCTTATCGAGACTTTCTCACCCCACAGGTTCTCTTCGTTGCGTGATCCCCTTCCTTACTTCCCGGTGGATCGTAACTCGCGACTTCTCTACTCGTGATACCAACCTTTTGGGTTTTCGACCTTAGATACCCGAGGTACCGAGACTCCGATACGCATGTGTGACTTGAATCGTCCACACCCGTCACTTCACTAGGGATTTCCGCGCTATCACGACCTCACACTATCGCACCTTCACCGCTCGCAAGTCCCCGCATTCGGTCCTCCAACTCCCGACACACGATACGCCAAAAGGCCGAGACTCGCGATATTGCTCCCTCGCGACTTCGCCACTCGCAAGATTAAATGACTCCTACCTTGACTTTCGAGGCCCGATGTACTGAGATCCTGAAATTCTACTGTCGCGCTTTCGCTACCTCATGCCTCGCGACTCGAACCTTCAAATATTTGAGCTTTAAATTTGCGAGCCCCGAACTCGCGAGATCTCCGATCTCCACCACCCGTCTTGCACTCACTCCTGTGGCCCACATGACCTTCGTCACGGTCAGGATGTCGCACCTTGTGACTTCGCAACTCCTGTTGCCAACTCTTCGACCCTATCCCCACGAGATCCCGATAGGTGATCTCCTGANACAATTTCATGAAAAGGAAGAAATGTCTCTCCACGAGACTCATTGTCTGCTCGCCAACATGCGACGCTTCCTGTAAGCTTTCAATAGCCAATTCCCTTCACGTACCCTTCGACGAATTTGAAGGCTTACTCCTTCCTAAACTTTTCCAAGACTTCAATCTTCTTGGAATTTCTTGCACGCACTCCTTGCGGCAAATCTTCAACAACTTCTAAGTGTTGAAGTCTTCTGACCCTACGCACTCCTGCAGCAGTGGTCTTTCAGTAATTTGCTCAGAATCGCAACTTTGAGACTTCACTCGGCCTGCGCACTCCTTGCACGACACTGTGCCTATCTGCACTCTCAAGGGAATGAGAACAAAAGCCTTCTCTAATTGAACCCTGCAGTCATGCACTCATTGCGGAGAAATTCAACTGCACTCCTTGCAGGAATCTTCTGGCTCACTCAGAGAAACAATTGAAACTCATTCTATCACCCTCTCAGACTTCTATTTAATCATGAAATCACATACATAGCACATAAAAGCAAATGTATGACAGGAAGCAAATATTCATGAGCATAACATCAACACATAGAAAATAGACACATAACCATGGATTTGAATCGAGTTTTCTTCTATTAATTCAATATCTGTACATGGATGTTCTCTACACAGTTCTCTGCTTGCTCTTCTCTTCTTGCTCCTGAATGCCAATAATACAATGATACAATGAGGGTGTCTATATCCGTTTTCCCTCTTGAACTCTAAACTATCAAATCTAGACTTAAATATTCTATCTACTTTACATTAACTATTTTAAATGCCTCATCTACCTAAGGACGAGAGCTTATCCTCTCAAGGTCCATTACAATACAAGTGCGTCATCTCTTAAATGATTCATTTAAGATTACGCAACATTCCAAAAGTATTTCCAAAATGTGTGTTGGCTTATCCAGCTATCTTCCGCTCCACGTTGGCTCGCATGATGTGATTGGCGATGCTCCTACATCATAATACAAATAATTCAGATTTATACCAAAAAAATTGATAAAGAGTATTCAAAAGCTGTATATTTTTTAGCATTTGAATGGTAAATTCTTTTGCATTCATAAATGTTCTTGACAACTGAAAAAGTCATATATATGATTAGATTTTTCATAAGATAAATAATTGAAGGTGATGATAGATACAGAATAATGTCAAATAACTAATCATATTTTATAATAAGTGGAATCGTTACAAAGAGATGGATTGCAATCATTGTTCTTCTTTTTTTCTAATTGTAGGTTATGCACTTTCACTCATCTTTGAATATATTTCAAATATAAATGGTGGTAATATCCATAAACAATTTATTGATTTAATTTGTGAAATTGATACAATGTTAAACCTTATTTTTCAATAATACTAATATCATTTGTTGCTTTATTTATTATGAAGCCTTTTGATTTGTGTATAATGAAAGCCCAAACATGATTTGTTTATGATTTCCTCTTAAAAAAAAAATAATAATATAAGTACAATACTTTCATATTCCATAGTATACCAATGTAATTATCAAAAGAAACAATTATATAAATTGATAGTTGATGTGGTCTTGATCCAAAATAGTAGAATATTTTTTTTAACAGTTTCAAGTGCTCCATTTACTAACCCTACTTCTTTGTTCTCTGTGTGTTCTGCACTTGTTGTGTAGATCAACCAACTGTTTTTTTGAAATAAATGTTTTTTAAATGATTTTTTTATTTGAAATTATTAATTTCAATGGATTCCATAAATTTATTTGTCATTGACATCAAAATATTCCGGTCATCTAATTTTGAATCTTCATTTCTGATGTTTGTCAATAATCTTCGGAAATTTGATTACTTTTGATTTCCCCCGAATGGAATAGATTTCCTTTCTGTAAATGATTCATGCAATCGTGAATCAATCTGCATGAAAAAACATGGTCCAATCGATCGAAATGTATTTAATATGTTTTATTTCCTTTTGAAATACTGCAAATCTTGACCCTATAAAAGGTTTAAAGTCTTTAATAGGAATTCTTTATGCCGAGTGAATTGTTCAAGCTCGAATATTGAAAAGCATCAATTCGAGTAGGTGGTAATAAAATTAAAGGGCTATTTCCATTAATTGAGTGATATTTAAATTATTTTGAAATACAATGTATAAGGTATGACTTTCGTGTTCTTACAGTTCTTTGAACAATCATCTTTAATGAATATTTAATATTTGTATTATTGAAATGTTTAATAATAATTTGAAAAAAAAATTGTTTTTTTTAACAATGAAAATGATGATGTTAATGTGAAAAGAAACTAATTTTTTATTTTTACAATTGATCATACATTTTAAATGAAATTTTCAGCTTATTTATCCCACAAATAATTCAAGTCAAAATCTCTTTAACCGATATTGTCAATGTTAAACACTTAAATAAAATTAGGAGGAATAATGTGAACAATATTTTCCATTAATCCATATCATCAAGAGAAATGTTTCTTAGATTCTTTAAATTTTGAATAATAACTTCTTTTAATACCTATATCAATAGGAATGTTTCTCAATGGATTCTATAACAATAATTCACTTTTTATACAAACTCACTAATATAAAAGTATTAGGAAACACAAATACTTTTATATAAATACCATTATATTATATGTTTGCAAAAAAATATTATAAATTATATTTATAGTTTTATTATCATGTTATAAAACATGAGAGTTATTATAATATAATAAATGAGTTATATGATTAAAGTTTTTACAAAATTAGTATTGAATGTAATGTTAGTTATATATATGTTTAATAAGGTTTGATATTAGTAATATTTAGATTTTGAAGGGTTTGTTTTTTAAGATTTTTTATTTATACTTTATTAAATTAATATTTAATGAGGGATGTGTAAGGGAGTTTCTATCAATGGTAATAGCATATGTTTCTGGACTTACGAATTATAAATAAATTTCACTCAAATGCAATCTTGTTTTAGATATTGATATTATTTATATTTTGAGGGATTTTTTTTAGATCATAGATTTGTGCTTGGTTAATCTATCATCCAACAAGAAATGTGCAAGGGGTATCCACTAATGATAAGAGCACATGTTCTTTAACTTTTTATTTAGGAACAAATCTCACTCAAACACAATATTTCTTTTATATTAGTATTGTCTTTATTTTGAGGGATTTGTTTTTTGCGATCATGATTTATACTTGGTCAGTCTATCGCCTAACTAAGTATGTGCAAGGGGTGTATACCAATGGTAAAATAACATGTCCCTTGACTTGTGAGTTAGAAACAAATTTCACCCAAATACAACTTCGTTTTGGATATTAATACTATTTATATTTTGGAAGGTTTGTTTTTGAAAATCATAAATGTGTGCTTGTTCACTCTAATATTCAACAAGAGATGTGAAAAAAAATGATAATAAATAACGATAATATATAATCTTATTTAAACGTATATATAACTAACATTATAAAAAAAATATTATTATATCTTTCATGCATAATCTTGTAGTAAATATATTAAAATATAAGATGATAATATATTTATAAATATAATTTAAAATAAATATTTTTACAAACTTTGTATGACTATTAGGAAACGTGAATACTTTTATATAAGTAACATTGTATTATATGTTTGAAATTTTTTTATTATAAATTATATTTATAGTTTTATTATCATGTTATAAAGCAAAAGAGTTATTATAATATAATAAATGAAATATATAATTATAGTTTTTACAAAATTAGTATAGAATGCAATGTTAGTTATATATATGTTTGATAAGGTTGGATATTAGTATTATTTATATTGTGAGGGGTTTGAATTTTGAGATGTTTGATTTTTGTTTTATGAGTTTAACATCTAACAAGGGATGTGTAAGGGGGTCTCTACGAATGGTAAGAACACATTTTCTTTGACTTTTTAGTTAAGAACAAATCTTACTCAACTGAAATGTTGTTTTGGATATTAGTACTATTTATATTTTGAGGGGTTTGTTTTTTGAGATTATGGATTTTTACTTGGTCAATATAACATCCAACAAATGATGTACAAGGGGTCTCCACCAATAGTAAGAGAACATGTCCCTTGAATTCTTGAGTTAGGAACAAATTTCACTCACATACAATATTTTTTTCGATATTATTACTATTTTTATTTTGAGGGGTTTTTTTTTGAGATCATGGATCTTTTGTTTATGAGTCTAACATCCAACGAGGGATGTGCCACCAATGATAAGAACACATTACCCTTGACTTCTAAGTTAGAAACAAATCCCTCTCAAATGAAATGTTCTTTTGGATATTAGTACTATTTATATTTTGAGGGGATTGTTTTTTGAGATCATGGATTTTTTCTTGGTTTGTCTAACATCGAATAAGGGATGTGCAAAGAGTCTCCACTAATGGCAAGAGAAAATGTCCATTACTTCTGAGTTAGGAACAAATCTCTCTCAAATGCAATCTTGTCTAAATATGTATATAAATAATCACAATTTTGAGTTCCATAAGTTTGAAGAAACATTCTTTAATTTTCATGAAAGAACTTAAACATACCATTTTCGAAAAAACATTTACCAATAAATATTCCTAATTAATTACATTCTTCATTGGAAGAAGAAACTCAAACACAATCTTGTCTAAATATGTATATAACTAATTGCAATTCTACATTACAAACCAAACAATTCCATAACTTTGAAGTTAACATTTTTTGCAAAAACATGTTTTACTAATAAAATATTCATAATTAAAAGATAAAAAAGACATTAGAAAATTACAAATTTATAAAATTAATCTATTTTTTTTAGGAAGATACATTTTTTTAAAACATCTTAATAATAAATATTATTAATCCTAATTAAAATATAGAAAAGACATATCAAAATTAAAAAATTAAACATTACACATTTTCTCTCAAAATTCTTTTATTAATAAAATATTCCTAATTATATGTATGCATTCTTCAATAGAAGCAAAATTGTGATTTAATATTTACCATTAATACATTTCATTAGAAACTATAAAACATACATATTAAAATTACAAAATGTATATATATTTGGTGTAATTTTAATGAAAAAACTTAGGCATAATATTTCACAAATTTTTCATAACTAACAGTTACCAATTATGAAATCATAAAAGGAAAAATAATAATTATCCACTTGATAGTATTAAAATGTAATAGTTTTATAATACCTTTCATTACAAATTATATAATTACAAATTATATAAAGTACATATGGAAATTATAAAGAGCAGATTTATTTGGTGTAATTTTTATGTCAAAAGGTGTATATCTATTAGAGATGGGCACAATTAATCACCTTTTAATTTAAAATTCTAATTTTATGGCTAACAATTGAAGATGCTGGCATATTCTTAGTCGTCCTCCCAAATCAATGAATGTGATTTACTCTTTATAACTTCCTTGTATTTTTGAATGCATCAGTTATTGTGTTTACTTTTTAACATTTACCTAATCATATTAAGAAATTAATGTATCACCATATGATTGCCACGTTTAGCTGATTAACCATTGGAATTATCACATTTAATTTTTGGATTTCCTCAACTCTATATGCGTTTCAGTTGTCCGTACATTTCTGTCCGTTGCATTTCATATTGGATCATCTAACCGTCTTATTTCAGCGTTCACCAGCCACTTTGCAGCTATGCTAATAATAAAAAAACTTAAGCATTAAACATTATAGCATTAAAATGTAATAGTTATTCATTAAAATGTAATAGTTGTACAATATTTTTCATTAGAAACTATAGGAAGCACATATGAAAATTACAAAGAGAAGATTTATTTGGTGTAATTTTAATGAAAAAACTTAGGCATACCATTTCAAAAAAAATTCATAAATTGAGTAATGAAAAAATTAACCAAAACTAAACATTATAGTATTAAAATGAAATGGTTATTTAAATATAATAGTCTTGAGTTATATTATTTCTTGATGAGTCATTTAAACTATGAAAATTTAGAAAACACACATTTATTTGGTCTAATTTTCATGATAAAACTTAGGCATAAAAAATATATTTTCATAATCATTATACTAATAAAATATTCCTAATTAAAAGATAGAAAGGACATATGAAAACTAAAAAAATATTTATTTTGTTTAATTTTCATAAAAAAAAAATTAAAGATAATACACATTTTTTTTATAATGTTTACATATTTTTAATTATTTAGTTTATTGGAAGTTTTATTTTGTTTAGTTTTCATAAAAAAAATTTAAAGATAACACACATTTTTTATAATATTTACATATTTTGTAACATCCCGCTCTGGCGTACTGAGAAAACTTATTCTTTGAGGACACTTGCTCGCAAGTGATCTGGACTTTTATGATGTTAAAACATTTATCCTTGATTATGATGTGTTATGATAGATGACATGATGTTTTACTGCTTTGACATAGACAGGTGCTATTGACTCAGTTTTATGGAGTGTGCAGGGTTTTGGACCTTGAGGATGCAGAGGCATCGATGGAACCCCTTAGACTCCGGATTGAGTCAGGGAGTGTGCTATTT
Organism: Picea mariana; assembly: GCA_032191745.1. Lineage (NCBI taxonomy): Eukaryota > Viridiplantae > Streptophyta > Pinopsida > Pinales > Pinaceae > Picea > Picea mariana. Next base: position 24,352 of record JASDQU011178074.1, read on the forward strand.
GGGTTGATTTATTTACTGTGATATTCCATTGATTTGATGATATGATGTTGACATGTTCTGACATGATTGTTGATGATGCAAGTTGACGATAGCTTGCTGACCAGAATCACATATGGAGTAAAGGGGCCACACATGATTTCCAAAGAGGTTGACGGAGAGGTGTGGACAATAGCCCTACCACAGCCTACTAGCACTCCCATCGTGGCTCGAACTGTAGGTTAACGATTACCTAGTTCAAGAGGATCCACGATGCCATGAGGGTAGACTGCGATAGTCGCTCACAATGATTCTAAGGGGAGCACAATAAGGCGGGGGCTTTATTCCTTAGAGCGCTTAGTCTCCCACAAATTCACCTGGCGGAGTGTTGACTCCAGGGGTTATAGATGTCTACCAATCAGTCAAGTTGGCGAGTGGTACCCTTGGAGCATGTGGTGCATCCTGAAGGGCATGTCGCGTGAAAGAAACACAAATTGGCGAGTTGCACCCTTGGAGCACGTGGTGCATCCTGAAGGGCACATCACGCAAAAGAATCAACCGAGGCGAGTGGCACCCTTGGAGCACGTGGTGTGTCCTAAAGGGCACGTCGTGTTGATGATGATGAAGAAACGAATCTAGATGGCCCTAAGACATTAACGCCTTAAGAAATCCTTAAACAACTTCCCTAACCAAGTGTTGCCCAGTTCAGAATCTAAACCTAAGTCTAAAACTTCTCTAGGGTAAAATTTTTTTAAGCCTTAAGAAAAAGACCCTAAAAAAATTTAAAAAAAGATATAAATTAAAACCCACTTAAGTAATAATTTTAATCTTCTTAAATTTAGAAGGTAAAATGAAGAGAGAAATAATTTAATTAAAATCCATGGTTTTAAAGTGTAAAGAGGAAATAAATTATTTAACTTATGGAAGTGTAAAAAGATTTTAAATTAATAATAAAGGGAAAATAGTAAATAACGCAACCGCCATTTTGGCTCTAATAAAAAG
>JASDQU011178076.1:4683-15793 GCA_032191745.1 Picea mariana
ACACTCAGCACTTCACTTTATTATTTATCTTTTAAAATCTCTTAAACCACTTTAACTACTTTGACCTTTTGGAGCTTCTAGATGACATATGAGGGTCCTCCAACTTCGTAAGGCCATAACTCTCAAACCGTGAGGAGTTATGTGGCGTTCGACATACCACTAGAAATGGCATGACATTTACTATCCATATAGAATAGTATTATTTGAAAATATATAATAACTCATACCATTACCCATCAAACAAACTTGGGTCCATTACCCAAACCTGGGGTCTCCAATTTCTCATGGCCATAACTCTCTAACCGTGAGGAATTATGTGGCGTTCCACATACTACCAGAAATGACATGACAAGAACTATCCATCTAGGATATTTTCCCTGACAAATTCACTTTCCTTCATCTCATTATTCCACAATTAATCATGGATTCTCTTACTCCACAAAGCGTCTTCCCGTGAGGACTTTCACCATAAGGGGACCACTTTGGAGTTCATCCATATTTACTTCTTATCAACCATGACAAAACAATAATGAGTCATATTTACATCAAACAATATTGGGTCCATTACCCAAACCTTTGTTCTACGGGGCTTTCTTCAAGGGTTGACATCAATGACAACCAACCTTAATTAACAATAACCAATAATATATATTGGTTTGAATTTGTTCTCTTTCAATTTGTTTTAACATAATAATAATCAATAATATATATTGGTTTAAATTTGTTCTCTTTCAATTTGTTTTAATTTCAATTTATAAATTACCAAAATAAATATAAAACTTGAAGAAAAATTAAAATTTTGCATTGCAAAAAATTGATTTTTCTTCAATCCAAAATTAAATGGATTTATGTTAATTATATATAATTGAATAATTTAATATTTTAACAAGAAAAAATTAGATTAAAAAAATGTTGAAATACTAATCAACAATTTGAATGCAAGAAAAAACACTATAGCTAAAAAAAAACCATAATATTTTTTATTACACATCTCACCACTAAACAAAATACCATATACATATAGAATTGATCATTATAATATATTTGACAATATATAATATAATAGGGCAAATCTAATTAAATCTATATAAGTATATTATATGATCATTGAAACACCATATAATAGGACACATCTAATTAATCCATATAAGTATATTATATGAACATTGAAATTGTGATTATATTCAATTTTGGATTTTATATATTTTAATTTTAAAAATTATGATATATTAATTAAATAATATTTTTAATTAAAAATAATGGTTAAGAACATGTGTTTTTTTTTAAGAGGTTATAGGTTCAAATCTAGAGGGAGGTAGGGTATGTATACCTTCGTAGACTTTACCAGTCAAATCGTTGGGCGGAAGGGGGTCCCTTGTCCCACAAACAAGGGGGTCTCATACACCAATTTGGTGTGCTGGCTTGGCCATGACCTTAAAAATAGATTATTATTATTATTATTATTATTATAGTTTATATTTTAGGTTGTCATTTAAAATAGGATCAATTTAATAGGAAAAATTACTTAATTTTTTTGACTTTTTTTTTAATTTCTTATTTAAACCCCTATCCATGGTATAAATTTAACGGGCATTCTTACCCATCAAAAAAAAATTTATTACGGGTTTGTCTTTAAAATTGTCTTTCACATGAAGTTTTATATTTTTTTTGCACGCTAATTAAATAAAGGAAAAATCACTAAACGAAATGCAATCAGATACTTGTTTTATTAAATTACTCTCTTCCAAATATTAGTTACATTCGATTCAGAATTGGTCAAGTTTATGCCTTCATTCTTTCTTTTATCTGTGGAGATGGGGAGATCTATGTGCTATGAGAAGGCTCATACAAACAAAGGGGCTTGGAAGGTTGGACCCAAGAAGAATATGTCTGTCTCATTGCCCACATTCAAGCCCATGGCAAAGGCTCCTGGCGTTCCCTTCCCAGAGCCACAAGTTTCTTGCCGTGCCTCTACCTTTTCAATGAATTATTAGCTTCTATTAAATAAAAATGAAGAGATTATACCATATAACTTTTTTTTCTTTCTCGAGTGGAGGGTTGTTGCGATGCGGTAAAAGTTGTAGGCTCTGGATCAAAGGCACACATGCTTATTCTTATTATCAGGAAGACATCTAAAAACATAGGTGGGAAGCTATTTAACATGTGGATTCTGGAAAACCAAACATAGTGAGAAAATAACGTCGTAGTCTAAACGTTCTACGAAATGAATTTTCTCCAACGATTTTTTCCTGGGACATTTTCCTGAAATCCAACAAGAAATTGTTGGATCTACATATTTGAGTGATTATTTATGTATAATCTAAGTGCCTCGGGCACTTTTCAGTATGTTGAATCCATTTTTGCATTCAGAAATGGGTTTTAAACAAAAATAATACTAATTTCATGCAGATTTATGTCACCAAATTCCGACGAAAAAATCCATTTCGTAGAAGAGATAGACAAAGACAAAAATAAGTGTGAAAGAAGGTGTATTTTAAAATTGACATCCAAACAAAGACAATTTACATCCTCATACAAAGACAATTTCCATCCTCATACAGTGACAATTTTCAAAAAATTGAACAATAAAAGCGAGTATGACAATGTTCACTGCAATTGAAATTTAATACTATTTTTTTATAAGCCTTACCTCTCTCGGTAGTTGTAGGTTCCAAACAGTATTCTTAAATCCTTGATATTTTCTTCCCTCTCAACCTTCACTTTTCAGCCTGCAGGATGTGATACGGTCCAAAGAGTCCTCATGACTTGTGAGAGTGTAGGTGTTGCATAGCCTGTGTTATAGAATTTATAACATGTGCTATGCATGCAACCTCTCTCATAGAATTTATAACTTATGCTATGCATGTTTTACACAAAAATCAAGGTTCTAATTTTGGAAATTGTTACTTATGTCGAAGTTGGAACTCGCATTGGGGATTGAAAATTTGCATGATGTAGGCCCTACCCCATTTTTATGGTAAAAATGCATATGAAGAATTTATTTAATGATTTAATGAAATTAAAGTGAAATATAACCTAGTTGTCAAGTATTAAATTGTTAAGTATATGAATAGATCTAAACATAAATCTCAAAATAGACCTACAATATCAACAAGAAAAAACCAAACCATTCACCAAAGCAATGAACACAGGAAATAACCAAAACCCTTGAGGTAGGGTAACACCATATATTAATCCTTAAGGAAGGATAAAACTCCTCAAGCAATGATTGATACATTCACAATATTCTTCACTATATTTCATTACATTGCTTACACTTCTTTATATAGCTCTCTCTATCTCCTATGAAACTTCTAGAGAGCCTTCTCACATTTATTACATTTAACTACCATAGTGGGCCTTTATTAATATAGTGGACCTGGTCCACCTTACATTGAATGACCACATTCTCATTTATTAAATGACTTCCACTAATACATAACCACATTCCCATTGGGTACCTCCCTAGGTACCCTAGATTACTTCCCTAGGTATACTACATTCCATCCCCCTTCACATGTTTCATCATCAAAACACGAGAAGAAACCATACAACATGATCGGCTAAGCAATGTAGCCAACTGGTACCAAGTACATCCATCCATCCATCCCAATGGAAGTCGAACATGATGTCCATTTGTTGCCTTGCCACCCTGATCTTTCTTTGCATCATGTCAGGGTTTCCATGGGATTGTTTATGTACCCTTCTCTCTTCTCGTAGTGCTACGAGTACTCCATGCACCTTCACTAGATTGGTTTCCTTTCTGGCTCCCTACTAGTGCATAAATGTGTTTATGTCACACCCTTGTCTGGATGACTATTGTGTCTCTATATGGTGTGGATGACGATATACAACAACTATAGGAATCTGTTCTTTTTTCTTCAAATCTGCAACAAATTGTGTTGTTGAGTCAATGACCTCCTTAGCTTCAGGATTGTGTCCTTCTTGTGGTTTTTCTTCATCTCCTTCTATAGACTCTGCCTCCGATTCAACTTCAGACTCGGCAATAATTGCTTTGTTGACCTCCGTGGGCCCATCTTTCTTATTAAGAGACACATTATGCAATGTGATTTTATTTTTATTATACCACAACTTCAAGAACTTATTTTGCACATTAATATTAATGGTACCCACTAGTTCTATCCAAGGATATCCCAAAAAAATATCAATTTCATCCATATCCATAGCATAAAAATTTGAATGCAACACATATTTATCCATACTAAGCTTCAAATATTTAAAAATTTTAACATTTTCACCCTCAACCTGTGTGTTTTGGATGTTCTTTGCAGGAATTTGCAATCTATTAACCAACTGAACATTGATAAATTTTTGTTGGCAACTAGGATTAATAGAAACAATGGCATTTTCTTTATGAATACAACCATGAACCTGTAATATAGATTTGCCACCTGAAAATAAACTCTTGTTTCCCCCTTTAGCAGCATGAGACCAATTATCTAAAATAAATTTTTCAAGTTCTTCATCAGAAAGTGACATCAATTGGCTAAGGCTATGTGATTTCCACCAAATGGTTACATCACCTTTTAAATGACACCATACCCAATGTTTCCAATTCTCTTTCGAAAATGACTTCAATTCTTTTATGAATTATTCAATATTAGGGCCATCGTCTTTTCCAGTAAAAAACATCTTTCTTGGGATAAATCTTCAACAAAAACTAGGGTTAAAAATAACTTACTGTAGAAAATCGTGGCTTTTTCTGGAAAAACCTTGAAAAACTGTTGAACTTAAAATGCTCATAACTTTACTTCTCGGACTTCGTCTTGACAGTTGTTTTTTTTAAATTGGGTATTTTTCCGAGAGGAATCCAAATATCCAATTAATTTCTGAAAATTCTAAGTATAAATTCTCATATTTGAGCATGAAGTGCGCTGCCCACTTTTTCTGAAAAAATAAATATGTTTCTCTTCTTGCCAAAGGAAAGTGCTATGATACCAATTGTTAAGTACCTAAATAGATATAAATATAAAACTCAAAATAAACCCACAATATCAACAAGAAAAAACCAAACTATTCATCAAAATATTGAACACAAAAAATAACCAAAACCCTTGAGGTAGGGTAACACCATATATTAATCCTTAAGGAAGGATAACACTCCTCAAGCAATGTTTGATACATTCACAATATTCTTCACTCTATTTCATTACATTTCTTACACTTCTTTATATATCTCTCTCTATCTCCTAGGAACCTTTTAGAGACTCTTCTCACATTTATTACATTTAACTACCATAGTGGGTCTTTATTAATATAGTGGACCTAGTCCACCTTACATTGGATGACCACATTCTCGTATATTAAATGAATTCCACTAATACATAACCATGTTCCCATTGGGTACCCCCCTAGGTACCCCATATTACTTCCCTAGGTATACTACATTCCATCCCCCTTCACAAGTTTTGTCCTCGAAACATGAGAAGAAACCATACAACATGATCGGCTAAGCAATGTAGCCAATTGGTACCAAGTGCATCCATCCATCCATCCCAATGGAAGTCAAACATGATGTCCATACGTTTTCTTGCCACCCTGATTTTTCTCTGCATCATGTCGGGGCTGCCATGGGATTGTTTATGTAACCTACTCTCTTCTCGTAGTGCTACGAGTCCTCCATGCACCTTTTCTAGATTGGTTTCCTTTCTGGTTCCCTACTGGTGCATAAATGTGTTGATTGTCACACCCTTGTCTAGATGATTGTTGTGTCTCTATATGGTGTGGATGACGATATAAAAAAACTATAGGAATCTGTTATTTTTTGTTTAAATCTACAACACATTGTGTGGTTGAGTCAATGACCTCCTTAGCTTCTTGACTGTGTCCTTCTTATGGTTTTTCTTCATCTGCTTCTTTAGAATCTACCTTCGATTCAACTTTAGAATTGACAATAACTTCTTTGTTGGCCTCCATGGGCCCATCTTTCTTATTAAGAGACACATCCTACAATGTGATTTTATGTTTCTTGTACCAGAACTTCAAGAAATTCTTTTGCACATTAATATTAATGGTACCCACTAGTTCTGTCCAAGGATATCCTAAAACAATATCAATTTCATCCATATCCATAGCATAAAAATTTGAATTCAACACATATTTATCCATACTGAGCTTCAAATCTTTAAAATTTTTAACATTTTCACCCTCAACCTGTGTGCTTTGGATATTCTTTGTAGGAATTTGCAATCTATTAACCAACTGAACTGATCTGCATTTTATGAGCATAACGAAATGAATATAGATTGTTAAAATATGCTTAACACATAATAACATATATACAGTAAAACTAGTTTTCTATTTAATAAGGAAATAAGCTAAAACTGTAAAATGCAGTAGAAAACAAGCTTGTTGGAATGGCAGCGGCTTATCTTTGAGAAGAGATTGGATGGTTGTGCTCATTCGCAAGAAGATGATTACAATGAGGCTCTGAAGGAATTTTTACAATAAACAAGAATGTCAAAAACCCTATACATCCAAAAACCTAACCCTAGGAGATACTAACTTACCCAAAGTTACGACCCTCAGAACTTACATCCTATCGAAGTTTCGGCTAGTAGAAATGTTTTTGCAGCACTGCCACTATCTTTTCAAAGCCAAAGTATCCTACCACCTAACTGTAATGAGCTTCCCAAATCAGCTTCATGCGCTCACTTGATGGAACACAGAGATGGCCCAGACAGCACAACAACCTATCTTGAATATGGAAATTAGTGACCACTAAGTTGGCGCCCAACATTTGGTAGGTGGTGGAGAAGTCAGGGTTTGTCTCGTAGAGGTGGGGCCATCTGGACGTCTTGTGGTCGTACAATTCTATCACTGTGGTGAGTTCCACAACTGGAGGTCGGCTGAGGCAATCAACAACTTGGTTGGTACTTCCTGTTTTATACTTGATGTTGAGGTGGAACTGTTGAAAGTGTGTGGACCACTTCTGATGGCAGTCATTCTACAATTTTCCTTGGGTTTGCATGAACTGTAGTGGATTGTGATCAGTGTGGATGATTGTCTCCTTCCCAAGAATGTAATGTCTCCACTGGCGGCAGGCTTGCACAATGAAGTACATTTCTTTGTCATAAGGAGGGTACTTACGGACAACATCTGATAGTGTCTCACTATGATATGCCATGGGGTGGTCATGTTAAGTGAGAACGGTAATGAAAGTACTAGGGATGAGCACAAATGTTTCTTCAAGTCATTGAAGGCTTGTTGTTGGGGCATGCCCCACACAAATTTTTCCTTACCTCCACCACTAGTTACTTAGATGAGGGCCCATGCGATATGAGAGAATCCCAACACGAACCTATGATAGAAATTGGCGAGGCCCAAGAAGCTCCAAAGTTCAGTGAGTGTGGTTGGGGTTTGCCAGTCACGGATGACCTGGATCTTGGCTGGATCCACATGCACACCATGTCGATAAACGATGTAGCCTAAGTAATGGACCCTGTCCATGCCGAAGGAGCATTTTTCCAAGTTTGCATATAGTTTGTGTTGTCGCAGGGTGTACAGAACATGTTGAATATGTTGCAAGTGTTCCGCCCAAGTCTTGTTGTAGATGAGGATGTCATCCAGATACACCACTACAAAATTATTGGTGAAGGGTCATAGGATATCGTCCATCGTCCTCATAAATGTTGTTGGAGCATTTGTCAAACCAAAGGGCATGACCAACCATTCAAAAAGACCTTCTTTTGACTTGAAGGCGATCTTCCATACATTTGTCTGTTCTATTGGGACCTGGTGGTAGCCAGACTTCAGATCAATCTTACTGAAGTATTTTTCCCCCATGAGTTGATCAAGGAGGTCGTCGATTTGGGGAATCAGGTACCGGTTTTAGACTGTGATTTTATTCAGGGATCGGTAATCAATGCAAAGTCGCCAGGTCTCGTCTTTCTTCTGCACCAACATGATTGGGCTCCCACAAGGCGATGAGTTGGGACGTATTTTCCCCTTGTGGATCATTTCTTGGATCTGCCTCTTGATCTCCTCATTTTCTAACAGAGAGCGGCGGTAAACTGGCCCATTGGGTATCGGTGCACCTGGGGTCAGATCGATGGGATGCTTGACCTAGCAGTGCAGAGGTACCCCGGTAGGAGAGGAGAATATATCTGAGTATTCTTCCACGACCTTATCCACTTGCTTCTGTTGTGTGGAGAAATCGATCATGGAGGCCCTGGATGTGGATGTGATCTTTCAATCACTCTGAGAGAGAATCACGAAGAAGACAAATTTCCTAGTCTGAGAGATGACCTTCCTGCATTGCTTGGCAGAGATCAAGGAAATAACGCTAGGAGAGACTGCCTCGGGTATCCTGTACAATTTCCTGTTCAAAGTAATAATAACACTACGAGGCCTAGACTCATATACAACATGACGTTTCCATAAATAAGGTTGGCCAAAAGAACATTACAAAATTTGAGAGGAGAAACATCACACAATACCTCGTGTTTGAAGGGCTTGATGCCATACGACAGTCGACACTATTGGCTGACGCGGAGATCGCTTCCTTGGCGGAGCCATCCAATGTTGTAGGGTTGTGGGTGTGACATTGTTGGCAGGGCCAACCACTTGACGACCTCTGCTGAGATGAGTTTCTTCTGGCTACCGCTATCAACAATGAAGTGCAATGGGATGCCTTTTACCCACATCTGTGAATGGAAGAGGCTCTTGCCTTCTTCTGGCTCGTCTGGTTCACCAGGCTGGAGCTTGGTGGTAGAAACGGTGGCATTGGGTTCCGTGTCAATGATTTGTCTTCCCATTTAAGGTTCTAACTCAGAGTCAAAACCCGCATCTGATTCAGAGTCTTTCACTTCAGCCACCAGTGACTTCTTTGAGCGGCAGTCAACAGTGTTATGCCAAGGGCTCTTATGGAAGTCGCACCACTTCTTGGTATCTTTCTTTGTATTTCTGGTGTCCTTATTTACTTGCAGCTTGGACTAGTTTTCCTGATATTGTCCATATTTTCTCTGTCCTTTGTTTTGTGGGTTGGGGCTGCCCCTTCCTGGCCTTTTTTTTAGGGGTTCCCAGGCCCAAATTGTTGTGTCTTTTGTTTGATCTTCTACTCGATTTTGACAACATATCAGTAGGCCGCACCCAAGGACAAGATGTCTAGAAATTCCATTTTGTTCTAGATGTATCTATGCAGAGCACCGCAATACTTGAGAACCACATGTCTCTCTAAATATTTGATACCCAACTTGGTGCGCAAGGTATGGAAGATAATTGTGAACTCTGGCACTGCTTAGTCTCTTTCTTGCCACAGTGTGGTCCATTTGGTATACAAGTCATCGTAACTTTTGACATGGTAGTATTGTTCCTTAATTGCATCTCTGAAGGATTCCCAGGTGGTCGGCACTGTAAATAATGAGGGTTCATATGTTTCATTTTTCTCACAGAAATTTTCCCACCAATCTTTGACATGGGGAATGGCTTTGAGGAGTGCAAAAGTAATATTTTCTCTATTCGAAAAGTTATGGACATAAAAATACCCTTTTAGTAGATTCAACCACTTGTCTACAGCATCATCTTCTATTCGAACTTCAAATATAGGAATATCGAAGTTGATTTGTACCTTGAAGGGGGCGGTGCCTCCGCTCGAGGAAGATGTGTTGCCTGTTGGTAGTCACCGAAGGATTTGCGCGAAACTATCCATTATCTCATTCCTTTGTTACGTGAGGGCTTCCTTAAGCAACATTTTGAAAGGATCTTCTATCCTGTCATATTTATTTTCTCCTACCATGAGAGGTCGCTTGGGCGTGCAAGAGCTTTTTTCCTCAAGAGAAACAAGCTCGAGACCCAATTCTTTATTCCCTGACCTCGTTGGGGACATGCATTAAGACGACAAGGAGTAGACCACTCTAATACCACTGATTTGGATTATATGAGCAGAACGAAATGGATACAGATTATTAAAATATGGTTAACACATAATAACAAAGATACAGTAAAAGTGGTTTTCTATTCAATAAGGAAATAAGTTGAAACTGTAAAATGTAGCGGAAAACAAGCTTGTTGGAATGGCGGCGGCTTATCTATGAGAATAGATGTTACAGTTGCGCTAATTCGCAAGAAGATGATTACAATGAGGCTCTGGAGGCCTTTTTACAATAAACAGGAATGTCAAAAATTCTATACATCCAAAACCCTAACCCTAGGAGATGAAGCACCAAAAGTCATGTGGGCTCCGTTTGGGTAAGTTAGTACATCAACTTCCCAGGGTCGTAACTTTTGCATATGATCTATGTTTTAGGCACACGATATCCCATTGGAAAGGTATCGTCGAGGAGATTCATTTTGGGGGATCAATTAGAGCCTTTGGATATCAATGAGAATCTCGATCCCAAAAAACCTTCATTTAGGCCCTCAAAATGGCCCCAAAAGTTAAAAACTGCTAAAAATAGTAAATTCTCAAAATTATTGCCAGAAAATTGTTTTGAGCGAGTTGGAAAAGGTGGGTGGCCACCAATATCCACCTAGATCATGAACATTGATAAAATTTTGTTGGCAACTAGGATTAATAGAAACAATGACATTTTCTTTATGAATACAACCATGAACCTATAATACAGTTTTGCCACCTGAAAATAAACTCTTGTTGCCACATTTAGCAACATGAGAGCATTTATCTAAAAGAAATTTTTCAAGTTCTTCATTAGAAAGTGTCATCAATTGGCTAAGGCTATGTGATTTCCACCAAATAGTTGCATCACCTTTTAAATGACACCATGCCCAATGTTTCCAATTCTCTTTCGAAAATGACTTGAAGTCTTTTATGAATTCTTCAATATTAGGGCCATCATCTTTACCAGTAAAAAACATCTTTCTTGGGATAAATCTTCAACAAAAACTAGGGTTAAAAATAACTTACTGTAGAAAATCGTGGCTTTTTCTGGAAAAACCTTAAAAAACTGTTGAACTTAAAATGCTCATAACTTTACTTCTTGGACTTTGTTTCGGCTAATTTTTTTTTTGAAATTGGGTATTTTTCCAAGAGAAATCCAAATATCCAATTAATTTCTGAAAATTCTAAATATAAATTCTCATATTTGAGCCTAAAGTGTGTCGCCCCCTTTTTCTGAAATAATAATAATAA
>JASDQU011178077.1:0-10256 GCA_032191745.1 Picea mariana
CCAAGGCACGCGCCTAGCCAAAGAGACAGTCGGATGCGCAGATGAAATTAAATACGTTTTTGTGAAAATGTTGTGGATTTCAAAATATGAAGCATTAATGTAATAGATAGGAGGAAAGCGCAGTTGCATTTATATCTTGAAGATCCAAACTGATTTTGGAGCGTATGTTCCTATCTGCCGGATGTAATAGGCATTTATGTGTATTTAATGCAAGTAGGTGGATTTAATTTAATATATTAGACAGTTTTAGAAGCGTAAGAGGGAAAATGGGTCATAGACACCCTCACCTTGTAACATTGTAACATTATTCAGAATTCGTAAGTTGTAGAGCTGCAGAGGAAGACAAAGAATTTTATGCATTTTTAGTTGTTATTTTCCATGTACAGGAGCACTGGAATTAATAGAAGAAAGATTTGATTCCAATCTATGTGTTTGCTATGGTTGTTGGAACCACTTGTTAAATGGTATGTTGCAGACTTGTTTGCATTCTCTGTAGGCCTTTTTCTTCAATGCTATATGTGTGTGTATGCTCTAGAATTCTACGATTGAATGTATAAATTCTGGATAAGGGGAGAATGAGTTTCAATTGTTTCTCCTTCTGAGAACTCCTGCAAAGAGTGCAGTGGAGGGTCCACAAGGAGTGCATCGACTAGGCTCTGAGTTTCATCTCAGAACTCTTAGAGGAGATTCAAATTGTGTTTTTATAGGAAAGAGTGCTAGCAGAGCACAAGAGCTGTGCAAAGTATGCACAGGCTGGGAGAAGGGAACGAATTTTTTCAAACTCATAGAGGAGTTGAAGAATTATCTGTTGCAAGCAGTGCACAGTGTCAAAGACCCAAATAACTAGAGTTTATTTGAAAATTTTCTGCAAGGAGTGCGTGTAGGGACCCTTTTGGAAGTTCTGAGCATACAAGAGTAAGCTCAGAAGGGATAGAACCTATGAAGTGTTCAAAGGGAGGCGGAGGTCAAAATCGTCTCGCAGAAGTCAAGTTCAGGAGGAAGGACGCCAAGTCATTTGGCCAGAAGTCCTCTTGGAGTTGAAAACGGACAGTGGAATTGCTTCAGGAGGAAGTGTTGAAGTTTCGTGGACCGTTGGATCTAATAGACCACTGGAGGGATTAAGAATGAGAGTCTTTCAACACCCATAAGCTCAGGAGGAGTAGTGACCATTAGATCTAGATCAACGAGGACCGTTGATCTCGTATGTGAATTCGCCATATCGGGGATCAGGAAGTGGAGTAGTTCAAGGTTGGACTCGAGAGTTGCGAATTCCTGGGTTGTGAAATCCTAATACAGCCAGGACCGTTGGATCGAGGGAAGCACACAGCTGTAGATCTCGTCAAGAGTACGATTTCGGAGTCGAGGATCCATAGAGGAAGAGGAATGACTATTCACTATTCTCTCAAGTTGTGAAAGCCGAAGACTCGTGCGAACAGGTGGCAAGGACCCACCCTGTAAGCGAAGTAAACAAAGGTGATAGGTGATGTGCGCCCGTCGCTTGGGGTGGAGTCAACCTTCGTTGACATATTGTGTTTTGGGGATTCGTAAGGGAAGAGAATGAGAGGTTGGTGCTCCAACTCGAGAAGTCGCTAGTTGTGAAAGGTGCTTGCGTTAAGGCTTGGTTGTGGTCATATTGGAAAAGGGGCTGAAGAGGGGGCTTACTCCTTAAGCCCATTCACAATTTCACGTTTCAGCTATTGCCAAGGACTGTGGCATTGTATTCAAAGTTTCCAACTCGTGAGACACTAAGTTCTTTGCAGGTTTAAACAAGGAGTTTAGTTAACCCTTGTCATGATTTAGAAAATATCCTGCACAGATCTCGGCCTAAGGGCAGGAGGTCTGCACTAGTTGTGGTATCAAAGCGCAGAACAAATTCTTTGCTTTCTACAACAGAGAGAAAAGAGGAATTTTACAACCATGCCACCGAGAAGAAGAGAGAGGCCAATACCCGATCCAACAGTGGAAAGAGAAACGCGTGAATTACATGCTAGACTTGATGCTATGGAGACAACACAGAGGCGAACAGTTGATGCTAGGGATATCAACGAAGCTGAAAGTGAAAATGAAGCTGGAAACGAAAGAGAAGAAGTTGCAATCGAAGATGCTGCAGAAGAACGCCTATTCAAGGCTGTTGCAAGGATAGGTGCTAGGGAAAAAATGGACATTCCAATGTATGAAGGCAACCTAGATGTTGAAGGGTTTCTAGACTGGATTAGAGTTCTAGACAAATACTTCAACTATGAGGATGTTGAGGAAGACAAGAAAGTCAAACATGCCATTACTAGACTTAAAGGGCATGCAACACTATGGTGGGATGAACTACAGGCTGATAGACGTTGCAAGGGCAAGCAAAAAATCAAGAGCTAGGATAGAATGGTTGCAAAAATGAAAGCCAAATTCATACCCAGAGATTATCAAATCAATATGTTTCGGAGGATGTGGAATTTGAGACAGAAGATGATGTCAGTGAAAGAATACAATGAAGAGTTCTATAGGATAAACATCAGAGCAGGTCATTGGGAAAGCGATGATGAGAAAGTTTCTAGGTATATGAATGGTCTATGATATGACCTTCAGGATGAGATGAGCATGATGACTATATGAACCATAGAAGATGCTTATCAGATGGCTCTAAAAGCTGAAGAGAAGCTGAGCCGAAAGAAAGGTTAAAGAGGCTGAGGTAGAAGTCAAAGAAGAGGCAAAACAATTGCCTAGGACAGAACTCAAAAACCTAAAGAAGAGGGGAAGAAACCTCAAACTCAATCTGAGAGAGGAGGAAGCTCATAGAGGAGGTAGTATGCTGATAGAAATACTTTTCCTCAAGCCAAAGGAAGAGAAAGAGGCAGAGGAGGTGAAGTGAAATGCTTTGTCTGTGGAAAAATCAGACATAAATCCTATGAGTGTCCAGATAGGAAGAAAGATGGTGGTGAAACTCACATTGCCGAAGCTCAAAGACGGAATGTTGAGGCAGAAGATGCTGAGGACGGAATATCCTTAATGATGCAGAAAGTTCTCTTGAAACCAGAGAAGGAGCCAGAGAACCCAGCCCAAAGAAACTGTCTATTTTGGACTGCTTGCAAAACCAAAGACAGACTATGCAAGGTCATAATGGACAGCGGTAGCACATATAATCTTGTATCCATAGAAATGGTGGAAAATATGTAGCTTGAGACTGTTGCGCATCCAAGCCCATACAAAGTTTCATGGCTACAAAAAGTACACAATGTAAATGTCACTAAACAATGTTTGGTTGAATTTAAAATAGGAGGATATAAAGATGAGATATTATGTGATGTCATTCCCATGGATGCTTTCCATCTATTGTTGGGTAGACCGTGGCAATATGAAAAAAATGTGGTGCATGATGGGAGAAAGAACATGTACATTCTGGAGAAAAATGGTAGGACTCACATGTTGCTGCCAATTAAGGAAAAAGAGGTGAAACCAGAGGTGAGCAACAATATACTTCTCATGAGTGGGAAGGAACTTCTTAAGGAAGTCAAGACGAAGGAAGATACACAATTCATTTTGGTTAGGAAGCCCAAAATTGTTTTGAATAGCACCAGGATAGATGATTTGCCAGAAGAAATCCAAGAGTTACTGGAAGAATTTGCTAATATAGTAGTGGATGAACTACCTTGTTCATTGCCACCTATGAGGAGTATAAGCCATCATATCGATCTTATACCTGGAGCTAGTTTGACGAACAAAGAGGCATATAGATTGACGCCGCAGGAGAATGAAGAAGTTAAGAGACAGGTACATGACTTAATGGACGAAGGATTGATTCGAGAGAGCTTGAGTCCATGCGTCATTCCAACAGTGCTCAACCCAAGGAAGGATGGTGGCTGGAGAATGTGTACAGACTCAAGGAAAATCAATAAGATTACCATCAGATATAGGTTTCCATTTCCAAGGATGGATGACTTGATGGATTGCTTGAGTGGAACAAAGTTTTTTTCAAAGATTGATTTGAAAAGCGGATATCATCAGATTAGGATGAGAGAAGGTGATGAATGGAAGACAACATTCAAGACTAATGAAAGGATTTATGAATCTCTTGTCATGCCATTTGGCTTGACGAATGCGCCCAGTGCTTTCATGAGGTTGATGAACGAAGTCCTGAGGGATTTCATTGGGAAATCTGTCATTGTATATCTCGATGATATATTAATTTTCAGCAAAACTGAAGCAGATCATTTGAAGCATTTAGCTGCAGTGATGAGATGCTTACAACAAGAGAAATTACTGATCAACATGAAGAAATTGTCATTTATAAGGACATAACTCATTTATTTGGGTTTTGTTATCTCTGCCAATGAACTAAAAATGGATCTGGAAAAGATAAAGGCGATTAAGGATTGGCCATCGCCGAAGAGCGTTGTTTGAATTTCGAAGCTTCCATGGTTTGGCTAGCTTCTACAGGAAATTCATCTAAAACTTCAGTGGAATTAGTGCATCGATGATGGATACAGTGAAGAAAAGACATAAATCTTTTCACTGGACGGAGGAAGCGGAAAAGAGCTTCAACCTGCTGAAGAAGAAGATCACTGAGCAACCAATTCTGGTTTTGCCAGATTTTAGCAAGACATTCCAGGTCAGGTGTGATGCAAGTGGGTCTGCCATTGGAGCGGTCTTAAGCCAAGACAACAGGCCAGTTGCATTTTTTAGTGAAAAACTGGATGAAGCAAAGATTAAGTACTCCATGTATGACAAAGAGTTCTACACAGTCATACAAGCGCTGAAGAAATGGAGGCACTATTTGGTTCCAAAAGAGTTTGTTTTGTATAGCGATAATCACGCTTTGCAATTCATGACTCGACCGGAGAAGTTGAACCAAAAACATGCTAAATGGGTTGAATACATGCAGAATTTTACTTTTGTGACTAAGCATATTTCTAGAATTGCTAACAAAGTTGTTGATGCTTTGAGCAGGAGATGTTTTCTTATGTAGGAATTTAAAGTTAAGACTTTGGGTTTTGATAACCTCAAAGAAATGTACGGGAATGATCCAGATTTCAAAGAGGCATATGAGGCATCTGAGAATCCAATTCTTAGGGACATAAGCCAATGGACAGAGTACATGATCCAGGATGGACTATTGTTAAGGGGAAATCAGCTATGTATTCTGAAATGCTCCATGAGGGAGAATTTGTTGAAGGAAAAGCACAACGGAGGATTGGCTGGACACTTTTGTCATGACAAAATGTTGTCAAAGTTGAATGGATCATATTACTGGCTAGGAATGAGCACAGATGTGAAGAAATTTGTTGATAGGTGCAGAATTTGTTAGCATACGAAGGGAAAAAGGAAGAACACAGGGTTATATCAACCATTACCTATATTCGAAAGGCCATGGGATGCAGTGAGCATGGATTTCATATTAGGACTGCCAAGGACACAAAGGTGATATGATTCAATCTTTGTGGTAGACTAATTTTCAAATATGGACAATTTCATACCATGCCAGAAAACTAGTGACACAGCTCATATTGCGAACCTATTTTTAAAGGAAGTCGTCAGACTTCATGGCTTGCCAAGGACTATCATTTCTGATCGAGATACCAAGTTCGTAGGAAATTTCTGGAGGACCTTATGGAAGAAGTTGGGGATGAACTTGTCTTTTAGCTCAGTGTATCATCCTCAGACAGATGGAAAGACAGAGTTCGTGAATAGAAGCTTGGGATATTTGTTAAGGAGCTTAGTGACTGAACACCACAGTCAATGGGATCACATTCTGCCACAAGCGGAATTCTCTTACAATGATTCACTCAATAGAAGCACAGGGCAGAGTCCATTCCATATTGTATATGGAATGCAACTAAGGGGAGTCTCTGAATTGAAAGATTTAGAACAAGCTGAATTCAAGAGTGCTAGTGTAGAGGACTTTGCAGAAGGAATGAAGAAGCTTCACAGCTGAATCAATGAGAGATTGTAGAGTTCAAGTCAAGAGTACAAGCATAGAGCAGATCAACACAGGCGAGAGCTTCAATTTGAAGTTCGCGATTTGATTCTTGCGCATTTGAGGAAGGAAAGGTTCCTAAGGGGAACATACAAAAAGTTGAAGATGAAGAAAATTGGACCGTGCAAGGTCATAAGAAAATTTGGGGCAAACGCGTATGAGATTGAATTACCCGATGGGGTTGGAATTTCACCGATATTCAATGTCACGGATTTGTACCCTTACAGAGATGAAGAAGCAGAAGCAGAGGGTGAACATGAAAAGATTCAATGGAAAAAACAAATGCCTGTAGCTGAAAAGCCACAGATAGAAAGCATAGTTGAGAAGAGGATTAGTAGAAAGACCAGGAGAAAAGAGTATTTTGAATACTTGGTTAAGTGGAAAGGACATCCAGTTGAAGATGCCAGTTGGGAGGATGAAGCAACAATTCAAAAGCATGGACAGACCGTGCGAGAGCTCATGAACATGAGTTCATGAAAATTTTCAAGAAAGGGAGTATGATGCAGGAGCAGCACATGAAGCCAAGGCATGCGCCTAGCCAAAGAGACAGTTGGATGTGCAGATGAAATCAAATATGTTTTTGTGAAAACGTTGTGGATTTCAAAATCTGAAGCATTAATGTAATAGATAGGAGGAAAGTGCAATTGCATTTATATCTTGAAGATGCAAATTGATTTTGGAGCGTATGTTCCTATTTGCCGGATGTAATAGGCATTTATGTGTGTTTAATGCAAGTAGGTGGATTTAATTTAATATATTAGATAGTTTTAGAAGCGTACGAGGGAAAATGGGTCATAGACACCCTCACCTTGTATCATTGTAACATTATTCAGAATTCGTAAGTTGTAGAGCTACAGAGGAAGATAGAGAATTTTATGCATTTTTAGTTGTTATTTGCCATGTACAGGAGCACTGGAATTAATAGAAGAAAGCTTTGATTCCAATCTATGTGTTTGCTATGGTTGTTGGAACCACTTGTTAAATGGTATGTTGCGGACTTGTTTGTGTTATCTATATGCATTTTTCTTCAGTGCTATATGTGTGTGTATGCTCTAGAATTCTATGATTGAATGTCTGAATTCTGGATAAGGGGAGAATGAGTTTCAATTGTTTCTCCTTCCGAGAACTCCTGCAAAGAGTGCAGTGGAGGGTCCACAAGGAGTGTGTCATCCAGGCTCTAAGTTTCATCTCAGAATTCTCAGAGGATATTCAAATTGTGTCTTTACAGGCAAGAGTGCTAGCACAACACAGAGACGTGCAAAGTGTGCGTAGGCTGGGAGAAGGGAACAAATTCTTTCAAACTCATAGAGGAGTTGAAGAATTCTCCATTGCAAGGAGTGCACATGTTGCTTCCAATTAAGGAAAAAGAGGTGAAACTAGAGGTGAGAAACACTATACTTCTCATGAGTGGGAAGGAACTTCTTAAGGAAGTCAAGAAGAAGGAAGATATGCAATTCATTTTGGTTAGGAAGCCCATAATTGTTTTGAACAACACCAGGATAGATGATTTTCTGGAAGAAATCCAGGAGTTACTGGAAGAATTTGCTGATATAGTAGTGGATGAACTACCTTGTTTGTTGCCACCTATCAGGAGTATAAGCCATCATATCGATCTTATTCCTGGAGCTAGTTTGCTGAACAAAACGACATACAGATTGACACCACAGGAGAATGAAGAAGTTAAGAGACAGGTCCAGGACTTAATGGACAAAGGATTGATTCAGGAGAGCTTGATTCCATGTGTTATTCCAATAGTGCTCAGCCCAAGGAAGGATGGTGGCTGGAGAATGTGTACAGACTCAAGGGCAATCAATAAGATTACCATAAGATACAGGTTTCCATTTCCAAGGATGGATGACTTGATGAATTTCTTGAGTGGAGCAAAGTTTTTTTCAAAGATTGATTTGAAAAGCAGATATCATCAGATTAGAATGAGAGAAGGTGATGAATGGAAGAAAACATTCAAGACGAATGAAGGGATTTATGAATGGCTTGTCATGCCATTTGGCTTGACAAATGCGCCTAGTACTTTCATGAGGTTGATGAACGAAGTCTCGAGGTATTTCATTGGGAAATCTGTCATTGTATATCTTGATGATATATTAATTTTCAGCAAAACTGAAGCAGAGCATTTGAAGCATTTAGCTGCAGTGATGAGAAGGTTACAACAAGAGAAATTGCTGATCAACATGAAGAAATCGTCATTTATAAGGATAGAACTCATTTAATTGGGTTTTGTTATCTCTGCCAATGAACTAAAAATGGATCCGGAAAAGATAAAGGTGATTAAGGACTGGCCATCGCCGAAGAGCGTGTTTGAAGTTCAAAGCTTCCATGGTTTGGCTAGCCTATATAGGAAATTCATCTGAAACTTTAGTGGAATTAGCGCACCGATGATGGATACGGTGAAGAAAAGACATAAATATTTTCACTGGATGGAGGAAGCGGAAAAGAGCTTCAACCTGCTGAAGAAGAAGATCACTGAGCAACCAATTCTGGTTTTGCCAGATTTCAGCAAGACATTCCAGGTTAGGTGTGACGCGAGTGGGTTTTCCATTGGAGCGGTCTTAAGCCAAGACAACAGGCCAGTCGCATATTTCAGTGAAAAATTGAATGAAGCAAAGATTAAGTACTCCACGTATGACAAAGAATTCTACGCAGTCATACAAGCACTGAAGAGATGGAGGCACTATTTGGTTCCAAAAGAGTTCGTTTTGCATAGTGATAATCATGCTTTGCAATTCGTGACTCGACATGAGAAGTTGAACCAAAAACATGCTAAATGGGTTGAATACATGCAGAATTTTACTTTTGTGATTAAGCATATTTCTGGAACTGCTAACAAAGTTGTTGACGCTTTGAGCAGGAGATGTTTGCTTATGCAGGAATTTAGAGTTAAGACTTTGGGTTTTGATAACCTCAAAGAAATGTACAGGAATGATCCAGATTTCAAAGAGGCATATGAGGCGTCTAAGAATCCAATTCTTAGGGACATAAGCCAATGGATAGAGTACATGATCTAGGATGGATTATTGTTCAGGGGAAATCAGCTATGCATTCCGAAATGCTCCATGAGGGAGAATTTGTTGAAGGAAAAGAAAAACGAAGGATTGGCCGGACACTTCGGTCATGAAAAAACATTCTCAAAGTTGAATGGATCATATTACTGGCCAGGAATGAGGACAGATATGAAGAAATTTATGGACAGGTGTAGAATTTGTCAGCACATGAAGGGAAAAAGGCAAAACCCAGGGTTATATCAGCGATTGCCTGTACTCGAAAGGCCATGGGACGCAGTGAGAATGGATTTTATATTAGGACTTCCAAGGACACAAAGGGGATATGATTCAATCTTTGTAGTGGTAGACTGATTTTCAAAGATGGCACATTTCATACCATGCCAGAAAACCAATGACGCAACTCATATTGCGAACCTGTTTTTCAAGGAAGTCGCCAGACTTCACAGGTTGCCAAGGAGTATCGTTTCTGATCAAGATACCAAGTTCGTAGAACATTTCTGGAGGACCTTAGGGAAGAAGTTGGGGACAAACTTGTCTTTTATCTCAGTGTATCATCCTCAGACGGATGGACAGACATAGGTCGTGAACATAAGCTTGGGAGATTTGTTAAGGAGTTTAGTGACTGAACACCATAGTCAATGGGATCACATTCTGCCATAGGTGGAATTCGCTTACAATGATTCACTGAATAGAATCACAGGGAAAAGTCCATTCCAAATTGTATATGGAATGAAACCAAGGGGAGTCTCTGAATTGAAAGATTCATAACAAGCTGAATTCAGGAGTGCTAGTGTAGAGGACTTTGCAGAAGGAATGAAGAAGCTTCACAGTAGAATCAAGGAGAGATTGCAGAGTTCAAGTCAAGAGTACAAGCGTAGAGCAGATCAACACAGGTGAGAACTTCAATTTGAAGTTGGCGATTTGATTCTTGCGCATTTGAGGAAGGAAAGGTTCCCAAGGGGAACATACAACAAGCCGAAGATGAAGAAAATTGGACCGTGCAAGGTCATATGAAAATTTGGGGCAAACATGTATGAGATTGAATTACCCGATGGGGTTGGAATTTTACCGATATTCAATGTCACAGATTTGTAACATTATAGAGCTAAAGAAGCAGGAGCAGAGGGTGAACAGGAAAATATTCAATGGACAAAACAAATGCCTGTAGTTGAAAAGCCATAGATAGAAAGCATAGTTGACAAGAGGATTAGCAGAAAGACCAGAAGAAAAGAGTATTTTGAATACTTGGTCAAGTGGAAAGGAAATCTAGTTGA
>JASDQU011178077.1:10351-21097 GCA_032191745.1 Picea mariana
AGTCAAACATGCCATTACTAGACTTAAAGGGCATGCAACACTATGGTGGGATGAACTACAGGCTGATAGACGTTGCAAGGGCAAGCAAAAAATCAAGAGCTAGGATAGAATGGTTGCAAAAATGAAAGCCAAATTCATACCCAGAGATTATCAAATCAATATGTTTCGGAGGATGCAGAATTTGAGACAGAAGATGATGTCAGTGAAAGAATACAATGAAGAGTTCTATAGGATAAACATTAGAGCAGGTCATTGGGAAAGCGATGATGAGAAAGTTTCTAGGTATATGAATGGTCTATGATATGACCTTCAGGATGAGATGAGCATGATGACTATCCGAACCATAGAAGATGCTTATCAGATGGCTCTAAAAGCTGAAGAGAAGCTGAGCCGAAAGAAAGGTTAAAGAGGCTGAGGTAGAAGTCAAAGAAGAGGCAAGACAATTGCCTAGTACAGAACTCAAAAACCTAAAGAAGAGGGGAAGAAACCTCAAACTCAATCTGAGAGAGGAGGAAGCTCATAGAGGAGGTAGTATGCTGATAGAAATACTTTTCCTCAAGCCAAAGGAAGAGGAAGAGGCAGAGGAGGTGAAGTGAAATGCTTTGTCTGTGGAAAAATCAGACATAAATCCTATGAGTGTCCAGATAGGAAGAAAGATGGTGGTGAAAATCATATTGCCGAAGCTCAAAGACGGAATGTTGAGGCAGAAGATGCTGAGGACGAAATATCCTTAATGATGCGGAAAGTTCTCTTGAAACCAGAGAAGGAGCCAGAGAACCCAACCCAAAGAAATTGTCTGTTTTGGACTTCTTGCAAAACCAAAGACAGGCTATGCAAGGTCATAATGGACAGCGGTAGCACAGATAATCTTGTATCCATAGAAATGGTGGAAAATATGGAGCTTGAGACTGTTGCGCATCCAAGCCCATACAAAGTTTCATGGCTACAAAAAGTACACAATGTAAATGTCACTAAACAATGTTTGGTTGAATTTAAAATAGGAGGATATAAAGATGAGATATTATGTGATGTCATTCCCATGGATGTTTTCCATCTATTGTTGGGTAGACCGTGGAAATATGAGAAAAATGTGGTGCATGATGGGAGAAAGAACATGTACATTCTGGAGAAAAATGGTAGGACTCACATGTTGCTGCCAATTAAGGAAAAAGAGGTGAAACCAGAGGTGAGCAACAATATACTTCTCATGAGTGGGAAGGAACTTCTTAAGGAAGTCAAGACGAAGGAAGATACACAATTCATTTTGGTTAGGAAGCCCAAAATTGTTTTGAATAGCACCAGGATAGATGATTTGCCAGAAGAAATCCAAGAGTTACTGGAAGAATTTGCTGATATAGTAGTGGATGAACTACCTTGTTCATTGCCACCTATGAGGAGTATAAGCCATCATATCAATCTTATACCTGGAGCTAGTTTGATGAACAAAGAGGCATATAGATTGACGCCGCAAGAGAATGAAGAAGTTAAGAGACAGGTACATGACTTAATGGACGAAGGATTGATTCGAGAGAGCTTGAGTCCATGCGTCATTCCAACAGTGCTCAGCCCAAGGAAGGATGGTGGCTGGAGAATGTGTACAGACTCAAGGAAAATCAATAAAATTACCATCAGATATAGGTTTCCATTTCCAAGGATGGATGACTTGATGGATTGCTTGAGTGGAACAAAGTTTTTTTCAAAGATTGATTTGAAAAGCGGATATCATCAGATTAGAATGAGAGAAGGTGATGAATGGAAGACAACATTCAAGACTAATGAAGGGATTTATGAATCTCTTGTCATGCCATTTGGCTTGATGAATGCGCCCAGTACTTTCATGAGGTTGATGAACGAAGTCCTGAGGGATTTCATTGGGAAATATGTCATTGTATATCTTGATGATATATTAATTTTCAGCAAAACTGAAGTAGATCATTTGAAGCATTTAGCTGCAGTGATGAGATGCTTACAACAAGAGAAATTACTGATCAACATGAAGAAATTGTCATTTATAAGGACATAACTCATTTATTTGGGTTTTGTTATCTCTGCCAATGAACTGAAAATGGATCCGGAAAAGATAAAGGCGATTAAGGATTGGCCATCTCCGAAGAGCATGTTTGAATTTCGAAGCTTCCATGGTTTGGCTAGATTCTATAGGAAATTCATCTAAAACTTCAGTGGAATTAGTGCATCGATGATGGATACAGTGAAGAAAAGACATAAATCTTTTCACTGGACGTAGGAAGCGGAAAAGAGCTTCAACCTGCTGAAGAAGAATATCACTGAGCAACCAATTCTGGTTTTGCCAGATTTTAGCAAGACATTCCAGGTCAGGTGTGATGCGAGTGGGTCTGCCTTTGGAGCGGTCTTAAGCGAAGACAACAGGCCAGTTGCGTTTTTCAGTGAAAAACTGGATGAAGCAAAGATTAAGTACTCCATGTATGACAAAGAATTCTACACAATCATACAAGCGCTGAAGAAATGGAGGCACTATTTGGTTCCAAAAGAGTTTGTTTTGTATAGCGATAATCACGCTTTGCAACTCATGACTCGACCGGAGAAGTTGAACCAAAAACATGCTAAATGGGTTGAATACATGCAGAATTTTACTTTTGTGACTAAGCATATTTCTGGAACTGCTAACAAAGTTGTTGATGCTTTGAGCAGGAGATGTTTTCTTATGTAGGAATTTAGAGTTAAGACTTTGGGTTTTGATAACCTCAAAGAAATGTATGGGAATGATCCAGATTTCAAAGAGGCATATGAGGCGTCTGAGAATCCAATTCTTAGGGACATAAGCCAATGGATAGAGTACATGATCCAGGATGGACTATTGTTCAGGGGAAATCAGCTATGTATTCTGAAATGCTCCATGAGGGAGAATTTGTTGAAGGAAAAGCACAACAAAGGATTGGCCAGACACTTTTGTCATGACAAAATGTTGTCAAAGTTGAATGGATCATATTACTGGCTAGGAATGAGGACAGATGTGAAGAAATTTGTTGATAGGTGCAAAATTTGTTAGCATACGAAGGGAAAAAGGCAGAACACAGGGTTATATCAACCATTACCTATATTCGAAAGGCCGTGGGATGAAGTGAGCATGGATTTCATATTAGGACTGCCAAGGACACAAAGGTGATATGATTCAATCTTTGTAGTGGTAGAATAATTTTCAAATATGGACAATTTCATACCATGCCAGAAAACCAGTGACACAACTCATATTGCGAACCTATTTTTAAAGGAAGTCATCAGACTTCATGGCTTGCCAAGGACTATCATTTATGATCGAGATACCAAGTTCGTAGGAAATTTCTGGAGGACCTTATGGAATAAGTTGGGGACGAACTTGTCTTTTAGCTTAGTCTGTCATCCTCAGATGGATGGAAAGACAGAGTTCGTGAACAGAAGCTTGGGATATTTGTTAAGGAGCTTAGTGACTGAACACCACAGTCAATGGGATCACATTATGCCACAAGTGGAATTCGCTTACAATGATTCACTCAATAGAAGCACAGGGCAGAGTCCATTCCAAATTGTATATGGAATGCAACTAAGGGGAGTCTCTGAATTGAAAGATTCAGAACAAGCTGAATTCAAGAGTGCTAGTGTAGAGGACTTTGCAGAAGGAATAAAGAAGCTTCACAGCTGAATCAATGAGAGATTGTAGAGTTCAAGTCAAGAGTACAAGCATAGAGCAGATCAACACAGGCGAGAGCTTCAATTTGAAGTTCGCGATTTGATTCTTGCGCATTTGAGGAAGGAAAGGTTCCCAAGGGGAACATACAAAAAGATGAAGATGAAGAAAATTGGACCGTGCAAGGTCATAAGAAAATTTGGGGCAAACGCATATGAGATTGAATTACCCGATGGGGTTGGAACTTCACCGATATTCAATGTCACGGATTTGTACCCTTACAGAGATGAAGAAGCAGAAGCAGAGGGTGAACATGAAAAGATTCAATGGAAAAAACAAATGCCTGTAGCTGAAAAGCCACAGATAGAAAGCATAGTTGAGAAGAGGATTAGCAGAAAGACCAGGAGAAAAGAGTATTTTGAATACTTGGTTAAGTGGAAAGGACATTCAGTTGAAGATGCCAGTTGGGAGGATGAAGCAACAATTCAAAAGCATGGACAGACCATGCGAGAGCTCATGAACATGAGTTCATGAAAATTTTCAAGCAAGGGAGTATGATGCAGGAGCAACGCATGAAGCCAAGGCATGCGCCTAGCCAAAGAGACAGTTGGATGTGCAGATGAAATCAAATATATTTTTGTGAAAACGTTGTGGATTTCAAAATCTGAAGCATTAATGTAATAGATAGGAGGAAAGTGCAATTACATTTATATCTTGAAGATCCAAATTGATTTTGGAGCGTATGTTCCTATTTGTCGGATGTAATAGGCATTTATGTGTGTTTAATGCAAGTAGGTGGATTTAATTTAATATATTAGACAGTTTTAGAAGCGTACGAGGGAAAATGGGTCATAGACACCCTCACCTTGTATCATTGTAACATTATTCAGAATTCGTAAGTTGTAGAGCTGCAGAGGAAGATAGAGAATTTTATGCATTTTTAGTTGTTATTTGCCATGTACAGGAGCACTGGAATTGATAGAAGAAAGCTTTGATTCCAATCTATGTGTTTTCTATGGTTGTTGGAACCACTTGTTAAATGGTATGTTGCAGACTTGTTTGCGTTATCTATATGCATTTTTCTTCAGTGCTATATGTGTGTGTATGCTCTAGAATTCTATGATTGAATGTCTGAATTCTGGATAAGGGGAGAATGAGTTTCAATTGTTTCTCCTTCCGAGAACTCCTGCAAAGAGTGCAGTGGAGGGTCCACAAGGAGTGTGTCATCCAGGCTCTGAGTTTCATCTCAGAATTCTTAGAGGATATTCAAATTGTGTCTTTACAGGCAAGAGTGCTAGCACAACATAGAGACGTGCAAAGTGTGCGTAGGCTGGGAGAAGGGAACAAATTCTTTCAAACTCATAGAGGAGTTGAAGAATTCTCCATTGCAAGGAGTGCACATGTTGCTTCCAATTAAGGAAAAAGAGGTGAAACCAGAGGTGAGCAACACTATACTTCTCATGAGTGGGAAGGAACTTCTTAAGGAAGTCAAGAAGAAGGAAGATATGCAATTCATTTTGGTTAGGAAGCCCATAATTGTTTTGAACAACACCAGGATAGATGATTTTCTGGAAGAAATCCAGGAGTTATTGGAAGAATTTGCTGATATAGTAGTGGATGAACTACCTTGTTTGTTGCCACCTATCAGGAGTATAAGCCATCATATCGATCTTATTCCCGGAGCTAGTTTGCCGAACAAAACGACATACAGATTGACACCATAGGAGAATGAAGAAGTTAAGAGACAGGTCCAGGACTTAATGGACAAAGGATTGATTCAGGAGAGCTTGATTCCATGTGCTATTCCAATAGTGCTCAGCCCAAGGAAGGATGGTGGCTGGAGAATGTGTGTGGACTCAAGGGCAATCAATAAGATTACCATCAGATATAGGTTTCCATTTCCAAGGATGGATGACTTGATGAATTTCTTGAGTGGAGCAAAGTTTTTTTCAAAGATTGATTTGAAAAGCAGATATCATCAGATTAGAATGAGAGAAGGTGATAAATGGAAGACAACATTCAAGACGAATGAAGGGATTTATGAATGGCTTGTCATGCCATTTGGCTTGACAAATGCGCCTAGTACTTTCATGAGGTTGATGAACGAAGTCTCGAGGTATTTCATTGGGAAATTTGTCATTGTATATCTTGATGATATATTAATTTTCAGCAAAACTGAAGCAGAGCATTTGAAGCATTTAGCTGCAGTGATGACAAGGTTACAACAAGAGAAATTCCTGATCAACATGAAGAAATCGTCATTTATAAGGATAGAACTCATTTATTTGGGTTTTGTTATCTCTGCCAATGAACTAAAAATGGATCTGGAAAAGATAAAGGCGATTAAGGACTGGCCATTGCCGAATAGCGTGTTTGAAGTTCAAAGCTTCCATGGTTTGGCTAGCCTATACAGGAAATTCATCTGAAACTTCAGTGGAATTAGCGCACCGATGATGGATACGGTGAAGAAAAGACATAAATCTTTTCACTGGATGGAGGAAGCGGAAAAGAGCTTCAACCTGCTGAAGAAGAAGATCACTGAGCAACCAATTCTGGTTTTGCCAGATTTCAGCAAGACATTCCAGGTCAGGTGTGACGTGAGTGGGTTTTCCATTGGAGCGGTCTTAAGCCAAGACAACAGGCCACTCGCATATTTCAGTGAAAAATTGAATGAAGCAAAGATTAAGTACTCCACGTATGACAAAGAATTCTACGCAGTCATACAAGCACTGAAGAGATGGAGGCACTATTTGGTTCCAAAAGAGTTTGTTTTGCATAGTGATAATCATGCTTTGCAATTTGTGACTCGACATGAGAAGTTGAACCAAAAAAATGCTAAATGGGTTGAATACATCCAAAATTTTACTTTTGTGATTAAGCATATTTCTGGAACTGCTAACAAAGTTGTTGACGCTTTGAGCAGGAGATGCTTGCTTATGAAGGAATTTAGAGTTAAGACTTTGGGTTTTGATAACCTCAAAGAAATGTACAGGAATGATCCAGATTTCAAAGAGGCATATGAGGCGTCTGAGAATCCAATTCTTAGGGACATAAGCCAATGGATAGAGTACATGATCTAGGATGGATTATTGTTCAGGGGAAATCAACTATGTATTCTGAAATGCTCCATGAGGGAGAATTTGTTGAAGGAAAAGCAAAACGAAGGATTGGCCGGACACTTCGGTCATGAAAAAACATTCTCAAAGTTGAATGGATCATATTACTAGCCAGGAATGAGGACAGATATGAAGAAATTTGTGGACAGGTGTAGAATTTGTCAGCACATGAAGGGAAAAAGGCAGAATGCAGGGTTATATGAGTGATTTCCTGTACTCGAAAGGCCATGGGACACAGTGAGCATGGATTTTATATTAGGACTTCCAAGGACACAAAGGGGATATGATTCAATCTTTGTAGTGGTAGACTGATTTTCAAAGATGGCACATTTCATACCATGCCAGAAAACCAATGACACAACTCATATTGCGAACCTGTTTTTCAAGGAAGTCGCCAGACTTCACAGGTTGCCAAGGAGTATCGTTTCTGATCAAGATACCAAGTTCATAGAACATTTCTGGAGGACCTTAGGGAAGAAGTTGGGGACAAACTTGTCTTTTATCTCAGTGTATCATCTTCAGACGGATGGACAGACATAGGTCGTGAACAGAAGCTTGGGAGATTTGTTAAGGAGTTTAGTGACTGAACACCACAGTCAATGGGATCACATTCTGCCATAGGTGGAATTCGCTTACAATGATTCACTGAATAGAATCACAGGGAAAAGTCCATTCCAAATTGTATATGGAATGAAACCAAGGGGAGTCTCTGAATTGAAAGATTCATAACAAGCTGAATTCAGGAGTGCTAGTGTAGAGGACTTTGCATAAGGAATGAAGAAGCTTCACAGTAGAATCAAGGAGAGATTGCAGAGTTCAAGTCAAGAGTACAAGCGTAGATCAGATCAACACAGGTGAGAACTTCAATTTGAAGTTCGCGATTTGATTCTTGGGCATTTGAGGAAGGAAAGGTTCCCAAGGGGAACATACAACAAGCCGAAGATGAAGAAAATTGGACCGTGCAAGGTCATATGAAAATTTGGGGCAAACATGTATGAGATTGAATTACCCGATGGGGTTGGAATTTCACCAATATTCAATGTCACAGATTTATAAACTTATAGAGCTGAAGAAGCAGGAGCAGAGGGTGAACAGGAAAATATTCAATGGACAAAACAAATGCCTGTAGTTGAAAAGCCATAGATAGAAAGCATAGTTGACAAGAGGATTAGCAGAAAGACCAGAAGAAAAGAGTATTTTGAATACTTGGTCAAGTGGAAAGGAAATCTAGTTGAAGATGCCAGTTGGGAGGATGAAGCAACAATTCAAAAGCATGGACAGACTGTGCGAGAGCTCATGAACAGGAGTGCATGAAAATTTTCAAGCAAGGGAGTATGATGCAGGAGCATCTTATGAAGCCAAGGCACGCGCCTAGCCAAAGAGACAGTTGGACGCGCAGATGAAATTAAATTCATTTTTGTGAAAACATTGTGGATTTCAAAATCTCAAGCATTGATGTAATAGATAGGAGGAAAGTGCAGTTGCATTTATATCTTGAAGATCCAAACCGATTTTGGAGCATATGTTCCTATCTACCGGATGTAATAGGCATTTATGTGTGTTTAATGCAACTAGGAGGATTTAATTTAATAGATTAGACAGTTTTAGAAGCGTAGGAGGGAAAACGGGTCATAGACACCCTCACCTTGTGTCATTGTAACATTATTTAGAATTCATAAGCTGTAGAGTTGCAGAGGAAGACAGAGAATTTTATGCATTTTTAGTTTCTATTTGCATGTACAGAAGCACTGGAGTTAATAGAAGAAAACTTTGATTCCAATCTATGTGTTTGCTATGGTTGTTGGAACCACTTGTTAAATGGTATGTTGCAGACTTGTTTTCATTCTCTGTATGCATTTTTCTTCAATGCTATATGTGTGTGTATGCTCTAGAATTATATGATTGAATGTCTGAATTCTGGATAAGGGGAGAATGAGTTTCAATTGTTTCTCCTTCTGAAAACTCCTGCAAAGATTGAAGTGGAGGGTTTGCAAGGAGTACCTCGACCAGGCTCTGAGTTTCATCTCAGAACTCTTAGAGGAGATTCAATTTGTGTCTTTACAGGCAAGAGTGATAGCAGAGCACAGAACCGTGCAAGGTGTGCACATGTTGGGAGAAGGGAACAAATTCTTTCAAACTCACAGAGGATTTGAAGAATTCTCTGTTGCAAGGAGTGCATAGAGTTGAACACCCAAATAACCAGAGGTTATTTGAAAATTTTCCGCAAGGAGTGCATGCAAGGACCCTTTTGGAAGTTCTAAGCGTACAAGCGTAAGCTCAGAAGGGATAGAACCTCTGAAGTGTTCAAAGGGAGGCGGAGGTCAAAATCGTCTCGCAGAAGTCAAGTTCGTGAGGAAGGACGCCAAGTCATTTGGCCAAAAGTCCTCGTGTAGTTGAAAACAGACAGTGGAATCGCTTCAGGAGGAAGTGCTGAAGTTTTGTGAACCGTTGGATCTGATAGACCACTGGAGGGATTAAGACTGAGAGTCTTTCAACACCCATAAGCTCAGGAGGAGTAGTGACCATTAGATCCGGATCAACAAGGACCGTTGATCTCGTATGTGAATTCTCCATATCAGGGATAAGGAGGTGGAGTAGTTCAAGGTTGGACTTGAGAGTTGCGAACTCCCGGGTTGCAAAATCCCGATACAGCCAAGACCATTGGATCAAGGGAAGCACATAGTCATATATATCATCAAGAGTATGATTTTGGAGTTGGGGATCCATAGAGGAAGAGGAATGACTATTCACTATTTTCTCAAGTTGTGAAAGACGAAGACTCGTGCGAATAGGTGGCAAGGACCCACCCTGTAAGCAGAGTAAACAGAGGTGACAGGTGACGTGCACCCTTCGCTTGGGGTGGAGTCAACCTTCGTTGACATATCGCATTTCAGGGATTCTCAAGGGAAGAGCACGAGAGGTTGGCGCTCCAACTCACGAAGTTGGCAGTTGCGAAAGGTGCTTGCGTTAAGGCTTGGTTGTGTTCATATTGGAAAAGGGGATGAAGAGGGGGATTACTCCTTAATCCCATTCAAAATTTCATGTTTCGGCTATTGCCAAGGACTGTGGCATTGTAATCGAAGTTTCCAACTTGTGAGACCCAAAGTCCTTTGCGGGTTTAAACAAGGAGTTCAATTAACCCTTGTCGTGGTTTAGAAAAGATCCTGCGCGGATATTGGCCTGAGGGCAAGAGGTTTGCACCACTATTGTACATATTCATTTGGCTTTATAGGAGTTATTTAGTTGGACTATTGTTGAACTGTCTTTGGTGCTTATTCTGGGATGAAAATTTGTTCCATGGAATTCTTGATCTAGTCATCAATGTAGCATTTGATTTTCCCAATATTTATTTCTTGCTTAACTTGAAGAACGAAATTTTTCTCCTCCACTTATTTTCATTCTAGCTGAACTTGGTCGATGATTGAGAAGTGGTCTTCGTTGTTATTGACAAATGTAACAAGACACTATTTCAGTTCCTCGTCATCAAATTCCCCGAGAGTGTTGAAGTCATTAACCAATGTGGTTTTCATTGTGTCTAAGTCACTATCAATCTCTTCTTTGGTGATTATGGTTGAAAACCTGAAAAAATTTGGGCCCTGTAGTTCCTTAACAGTAGCAATTTCTTTTAAAGTGGAATTTTATCTTCTTTCATGGATCTTTTTAGAAAGCAACCACTGCACCTTTCATCACATTTATTTGTGCTTCCCAACCTTCCTTTATTTTCTTTATCCTTTCGTCTGAGGGAAACCATTTCTAACTTATTTGATACTCATTCATACTAGTGACCCATGCGACGAAAGTACATACCTCATTTTGATAATAGGATTGATCATGCTCCAAATATTTTAGCAAATGTTCAATAAAAATTGTATCCCTTTTTGAAAGATTACGTAGAGTGATACTTAGCTCCCATGCATATCTGATTATGTCCAGACTTCAGTTAATGTTTTCAACAACATGGATTTTGACTCCATTCAACAATTGAAG
>JASDQU011178081.1:7492-26412 GCA_032191745.1 Picea mariana
AGACCACGATGCTCTGAGACTGCGTCTCTCTGTCTGCCAGTGACCAGGAGCGAAGGTTGCAATCCTTCTTCTCTTCTATCACTCACTCTGCCTAAAAACTGCCAGAGTTTTCCCCTCGCATCTCCCCTTTCAATCGCTTCTGCCATACGCCTTATCCTCTTGAGAGGTTGCGTGTGGCACGATTACCCTCGCACCGATCAGGCCTGACAGCTCTATGGATGGGTGGTTGGTGCAGAGTTGCAACCCTCATGGTCGGACCCGCTCTCACCAGGACCTTCTTCGTCTCACAGGCCCGAAGAGTCAAAGCTCTTCCAAACCCCTCTTGGAAGTTCCCTCTACCCACAACACTCCTTCGGCGATCTCCCCTTCACGTATCCGAAAATTGGGTTTCGCGGTGTCGCGAAACTTGTGAACACAATTCACATGCAACTCAAAACTCCGAACCCCGATCCCCAATAGTCAACGGTCAACGACTCAGTCCCGTCGGGGTTTTCCCTATCGAGAAATCGACGAATGTGATGTCGCTTGTCACTGCCTCCTCCAAACCCCAAATTCCGATTTGTCGCCACCTATATCCCACTGATAAATGTGGTCCCACACTGCCACGACAATTCAAGATTTTGTGGATCGTGGATCCACGATGCAAAGTTTTCTTGATGTCGAAAACTCCAAACGCCGAATCCCGACCTTCCGGGATCGCGTGCCACCTGTCCCTGCTCTGATCGACGGTTCTCGTTGATTCGGGAAATCGACAATCGCGAATTCAACGAGTTCAAAACTTTCGTATTCGCAAACCCCGATATGCCGATATGCGATGGCTCCTGGGTTAACTTCCCCACAACTTCTCCGCGATCTAACAGTTAGCGGGACTTCACGATTCTACTTTGCGAATCCTGCCCGTTAATTCTCCTCCTTGGGAATTTCTCCTGCTCCAAGGCTTTTCTTAGTTCGAATCTCACATGGGTCTGTTCCTGTGACGTTCACAACGGAACTATACCTCCTGAGCTTGAGTCCTTTGACTCCTTCAAAGACTTTTCACTCACGTTTTCTGCACTCAATCTTCAACAGTTCTCTAAGTGTTGAAGTCACATGGGCTCTGTGCACTCTCTGCAACAATAGTCCCACACCTTTCGTTCCTCAGACTAACTACTGAGATTTCCACCTCCAACTTGCACTTCTCCTGCACGGTTTCCCCAACCCAATTCAACTCCTGGGTGAACGAGAATGAAGGTTTAACTGTTGATCCCCTCAACGCACTCTATGCGGAGGAATTCAACTACACTCTATGCAGAAATCTCTTGCTCAGACAGAGAAACAATTGAAACTCATTCCCCTCTCTTTCAGGCTTCAATAAAAATCTGAAAACACATGCACAGCATATTCACAGCAAATGCATACAAAGGAAATAGAACATTCATGAACACATAAGCAACATCATGCAAAGAAATGACACAAACCATGAAATTGAATCACAGACTCTCTTCTATTAATTCAATCTGTACATGGGTGTTCTGCACAAGTTCTCTGCTCTGCTCCTCTCTTGCTCCTGTTCTCAACAATTCTGAATGCTCTGAATAATACAATAATACAAAGGAGGGTGCCTATATTCCGTTTGCCCTCTCAACTCTACAACTATCAAATCTACAATAAATTCCTATCTAACAACATTAATTCTAATAAATGCCTTCTTATCTATTATACAATACAAGTGCGCTTCATTACATTATCTCATTAATGCTTGGCGCAACATATCAAGGTGTTTTAAAATTTTGATGCTGGCGCTATCTAGCTGTCTTTTCCCTGCTCCACGCGCTTGCTCGCTTGATGAGGTGTGGATGCTCCTGCATCATACTCCTCGGCTCAAAAGATTTCATGGGCTCATGTCCATGAGCTCCTGTACAGTGTGCCCATGCTTTTGTATAACTGCCCTGTATGGGTATAAATCCGAAATATTAAAAATCGGAGATATCCCGGTGCCCTCTGGCAACTCAAGCTCATATGTGTTCTCCCCGAATTTATTCAGGACTTTACACGGCCCAATCTTTTTAATCTTAAGCTTATTATACATTCCCCTTTGGAACCTTTCTTTCCTTAGGTGTGCTAGAATGATATCGCCAACTTCGAACTGAAGATGTCTCTTTCTCTGATTGGCTCTGCGCTTATATTCCTAATTCGCCTTCTGCAGCCGCTGCTTCACCTGACTGTGAAGTTCCTCCATCGCTTCAGCGAATTCTTCCGCGCTTGCGCTGCTAGTTTCAGCCTGTCCTGACTCCCTGAGCTCAGAAACTCCCCTCGGTTGTGTTCCATACAAAATCTGGAACGGGCTTTTACCTGTACTCCGATTCACCGAATCGTTGTACGTGAAATCTGCCTATGGTAATATCTGGTCCCAACTGTTGTGATGCTCCAACACTAGGCTTCTCAACAGATCCCCCGGACTTCTATTGACCACCTCAGTCTGCCCATCTGTCTGCAGATGGTAAGCTAAGATAAATGCCAAATTAGTCCCCAGCTTCTTCCATAGCGTCCTCCAAAAATGACCTATGAACTTGGTATCCCGATCCGAGACTATGCTTCTCGGCAATCCATGCAACCTAATGATTTCTTTGAAAAACAAATTTGCGATGTGGGTTGCATCGCTGGTCTTATGACACGGAATGAAATGTGCCATCTTCAAGAATCTGTCTACTACCACGAAGATGGAATCAACTCCTCGCTGTGTCCTTGGCAAACCCAACACAAAATCCATACTGATCGCCTCCCATGGTCTCTCAGGTATGGGTAATGGCTGGTAAAAACCTGTATTCTGTTTTCGGCCCTTCGCGTGTTGACATATCCTGCACCTGTCAACAAACCTCTTTACATCTACTCGCATGCCTGGCCAATAATATGATTCGCTCAGCTTGGCGAATGTTTTGTCATGTCCAAAATGACCTGCTAAGCCTCCGTTTTGCTTTTCCCTCACCAAATTCTCCCTCATGGAGCAATTCAGAATACATAATTGATTGCCTCTAAACAAAAATCCTTCCTGGATCATATAATCTATCCATGGAGTCCGATCCCTGAGAAATGGATTCTCGACTGCCTCATATGCTTCCCCAAAGTCTGCATCACCTGTATACATATCTTTTAAATTTTCGAAACCCAAGGTTTTGACCCTGAATTCCTGCAGCAATAAACATTTCCTACTCAAAGCGTCAGCCACTTTGTTAACAGTCCCTGAAATGTGCTTGATCACAAATGTGAAATTCTGCATGTACTCTACCCATTTTGCATGCTTTTGATTCAGCTTCTCCTGTTGACTTACAAACTGCAATGCATGGTTATCGTTGTACAATACAAACTCCTTGGGTATCAAGTAATGCCTCCACTTCTTCAATGCCTGTATGATGGCATAGAACTCCTTGTCATATGTGGAGTATTTCAGCTTTGCATCATCCAGCTTCTCGCTGTAATATGCAATAGGTCTGTCATCCTGACTCAAGACCCCTCCAACAGCATACCCACTAGCATCACACTTCACCTGGAATGTTTTCTAAAAACCAGGCAACACTAGGATTGGTTGCTCTGTTATCTTTCGCTTCAACAGATCGAAGCTTCTCTTAGCCTCGGTTGTCCAGTCAAAAACTTTATGCCGTTTCTTCACCGTGTCCATCATTGCTGTGCTAATTCCACTGAAATTYCGAATGAATTTCCTGTAGAAACTAGCAAGTCCATGGAAACTTCTTACCTCGAAAACATTTCTTGGCAATGGCCAATTCCTGATCACTTCTACCTTCTCAGGATCCATCTTCAATTCATTTGCCGAAATAAAAAAACCCAAATAAATGAGTTCTATCTGCATGAACGAGCACTTCTTCAAATTGATCAACAGCTTTTCCTGCTGCAATCTTCTCATTACAATTCCCAAATGCTTTAAATGCTCAGCCTTGGTCTTGCTGAAAATCAGTATGTCGTCCAGATACACGACCACAAATTTGCCAATGAATTCCCTCAGGACTTCATTCATCAGCCTCATAAAAGTGCTTGATGCATTTGTCAAGCCAAACGGCATGACCAGCCATTCGTACAAACCCTCTTTTTTTTTAATGCTATTTTCCACTCATCTCCTTCTCTCATCTGGATCTGGTGATATCTGCTCTTAAGATCAATCTTTGAAAAATAATTTGCCCCACTCAGGCAATCCATCAAATCGTTCATTCTCGGTAGTGGAAATCTGTACCTGATGGTGATTTTATTTATCACTCTGGAGTCTATACACATCCTCCAGCCTCCATCCTTCTTCGGACTTAGTACTGTCGGAAAAGCACACGGACTGAGACTCTCCCTGACCAGTCCTTTATCCAGCAGATCCTGTACCTGCCTTTTGACCTCCTCATTCTCCTGAGGTGTCAACCTGTACGCTGCCTTATTCGGCAAGCTGGCTCCTGGTATGAGGTCAATATGGTGACTCACACTTCTCACCAGTGGTAACGAACGAGGTAGTTCGTCCATGATGATATCAACGAACTCTCCCAACAGTTCCTAAATCTCTTCTGGTAAGTCGTCCACTCTTGTGCTTGTCAGGACAATTCTCGGCTTCCTGACAACAAAGAATTGTGGATCTTCCTTCTTCTCCATCTCTGTGAGAAGTTCCTTCCCACTCATGAGAATTATGGTGCTGGTTACTTCCGGCTTCACTTCTTTGTCTTTTATTGGAAGCAACGTATGTGATCTCCCATCCTTCTCCAAGGTGTATGTGTTCATCCTCCCATCCTGAACCACATTTCGGTCATACTACCATGGTCTACCCAATAAAACATGACAGACATCCATGGGAATGACATCACACAGGATCTCATCCTTATATTCACCCATTTTAAATTTAACCAAGCATTGTTTCATAACACATCCCTGGTATCCTTTCTGCAGCCATGACACTTTATATGGACTCGGGTGATTGGTTTCTCCAGCTCCAATTTCTCCACCATCTCGATCGAAACGAGATTATCGGTGCTTCCGCTGTCCACTATGACCTTGCATTTCCAGCCCTTGGTCTTGCACGTGGTCCGGAATATTCTGCATCTTTGCACTGTATCTTCCACCTCCTTCTCGGGTGTTAACAAAATTTTATGCACCGTCAGTGACTTCCCACTTCCAGTGTCTTCATCCTCTACATCACGCCTCTGTGCCTCTGTGATGTGAGTTTCTCCTCTGTCCATCTTCCGGTCTGGAAAATCCACAGCTTTGTGTCCGTCTTTCCCACATGTAAAACATGTGATAATTCCTCCTCGACCTCTTCCTCTACCTCAAGTACGAGGAAATGTGTTGGCATCTGCATAACCGCCACCCTGCTCTGTATGTTACCTCCTCGGCTCAGCATATTGCTATCCTCGCTATGAGGATCCACCTCTCTCCATTTTACCCTGAGGTCTCTTCCACTCCTCCTTGGGCTTCTGCGTTCTTTCCTGGTGTTATAACCCTAAATTGCACTATCCCTGCTTACCTGGCATCAGGCCTACTCATGCCTTGCCCGCGCCCAGTGAGCAATTAGGGCGTGGGCTGCTTGTTTTAAGTGGTTTTTTGAGTAATTTCTCAGCATGGCTTTGGCTAGGAAGAGGCATGAGTAGGCCTGATCCCGGGTAAGCAGGGATAGTGCAATTTAGGGTTATAACACCTGGGCAACTGTCTTGCCTCTTGGCTGGCTCCTGCCTCGCCCTCGCTGTTCCTGCTTACGGCTCAGCTTCTCTTCGGCTTTCAGAGCCATCTGGTACGCATCCTCAACTGTTCGGATGGTAACCATGCTTAACTCATCCTGAATGTCATACCTAAGACCATTCAGGTATCTCGCCACCTTCTCGTTATCACTCTCCCGATGACCTGCTCTGATGTTGAGCCTATAGAATTCCTCGGTGTATTCCTTCACCGTCATCAGATTCTGTCTCAGGTTTTGCATTTGCCTAAACAGAGTGATCTGGTAATCCCTCGGGATGAATTTCGCCTTCATCTTGGTGATCATCCTGTCCCAACTCTTAATCTTCTGTTTTCCTTTACAGCGCCTGTCAGCCTGTAATTCATCCCACGATAAGGCTGCATGTCCTTTCAACTTAGTGACAGCGTGCCTTACCTTCTTGTCCTCTTCGATATCCTCATAATCGAAGTAGGTGTCGAGTGCTCGGATCCAATCCAGCAACTCTTCTGCATCTAGACTCCCCTCATAGACGGGAATGTCCATTTTTTTCTTAGAACTCATCCTAGAGATCGCTCTAATCAACCTCTCTGTTGAGGCGTCTTCTGCTGAGACCTCGTCAGCATCATGTCCAGCTTCCTCTTCAACTTCAGAATCGTTGAACTCTCCAGCGCCAGCTCCGTGCCTTTGGTTGGTCTCCATCTCTTCGAGTATCGCCCTGAGATCTCGTATCTAACACTCCATCTCTGGATTCCCTGCCAGTCTTCCTCTTCTTCGAGCATCCATGTCTTCACGATCAGGCAATTGCCTTTCTCTTCTCGACGGCATGGTGTATTCCCTGTCCCTTCTTCAGAAAGCAAAGACTCCAAGCTCTGATACCACTTGGTGCAGAGTCGCAACCCTCAAGGTTGGACCCGCTCTCACCGGTACCTTCTTCGTCTCACAGGCCCGAAGAGTCAAAGCTCTTCCAAACCCCTCTTAGGAGTTCCCTCTACCCACAGCACTCCTTCGGCGATCTCCCCTTCGCGTATCGGGAAATCGGGTTTCGCGGTTTCGCGAAACTCGGGAACACAATTCACATGCAACTCAAAACTCCGAACCCCGATCCCCAATGGTCAATGGTCAACGACTCAGTCCCGTCGGGTTTTTCCCTATCGGGAAATCGACGAATGTGATGTCGCTTGTCACTGCCTCATCCAAACCCCAAATTCTGATTTTTCACCACCTGTATCCCACTGATAAATGTGGTCCCACACTGCCATGACACTTCGGGATTTCACGGATCGTGAATCCACGATGCAAAGTTTTATTGATGTCGAAAACTCCGAACGCCGAATCCCGACCTTCCGGGATCGCGTGCCACCTGTCCCTGCTCTGATCGACGGTTTCTGTTGATTTGGGAAATCGACAATCGCGAATTCAACGAGTTCAAAACTTTCGTATTCGCAAACCCCGATATGCCGATATGCGATGGCTCCCGGGTTAACTTCCCCACAACTTCTCCGCGATCTAACGGTTAGCGGGACTTCGCGATTCTACTCTGCGAATCCTGCCCGTTGATTCTCCTCCTTGGGAATTTCTCCTGCTCCAAGGATTTTCTTAGTTCGAATCTCACCTGGGTCTGCTCCTGTGACATTCACAACGGAACTATCCCTCCTGAGCTTGAGTCCTCCAACTCCTTCAGAGACCTTTCACTCACGTTTTCTGCACTCAATCTTCAACAGTTCTCAAAGTGTTGAAGTCACATGGGCTCTGTGCACTCTCTACAACAGTAGTCCCACACCTTTCGTTCCTCAGACTAACTACTAAGATTTACACCTCCAACTTGCACTTCTCTTGCACAGTTTCCCCAACCCAATTCAACTCCTGGGTGAATGAGAATGAAGGTTTAACTGCTGAGCCCCTCAATGCACTCTATGCGAAGGAATTCAACTGCACTCTATGCAAGAATCTCTTGCTCAGACAGAGAAACAATTGAAACTCATTCCTCTCTCTTTCAGGCTTCAATAAAACTCTGAAAACACATGCACAACATATTCACAGCAAATGCATACAAAGGAAATAGAACATTCAGGAACACATAAGCAACATCATGCAGAGAAACGACACAAACCATGAAATTGAATCACAGACTCTCTTCTATTAATTCAATCTGTACATGGGTGTTCTGCACAAGTTCTCTGCTCTTCTCCTCTCTTGCTC
The DNA here is from genome assembly GCA_032191745.1 of Picea mariana. NCBI lineage: Eukaryota > Viridiplantae > Streptophyta > Pinopsida > Pinales > Pinaceae > Picea > Picea mariana. The sequence continues at coordinate 15,363 of JASDQU011178081.1, forward strand.
CCGTTCTCAACAATTCTGAATGCTCTGAATAATACAATAATACAAAGGAGGGTGCCTATATTCTGTTTTCCCTCTCAACTCTACAACTATCAAATCTACAATAAATTCCTATCTAACAACATTAATTCTAATAAATGCCTTCTTATCTATTATACAATACAAGTGTGCTTCATTACATTATCTCACTAATGCTTGGCGCAACATATCAAGGTGTTTTAAAATTTTGATGCTGGTGCTGTCCAGCTGTCTTTTCCCTGCTCCACGCGCTGGCTCGCTTGATGAGGTGTGGATGCTTCTGCATTAGTGGTTCACCATCCCATCCCTCATCAAGCCATCCGCCTACTAGCCTGTGAGGCATTGAATTTCAAGGCCAGCGAGCCGCTTTTGGTTCTCCGGTCCAGTGGAGTCCAAATACGGTATTTAATTCTCGGTGGAAGTTAACGCCACCTTTTCAGGTGTCCTCCACCGCCATCGTGGTCTCTTTTTCTGCACATCCCCTCATCAGCAGTCCTGCAATAAATTCAGAATGTTATTCACATTCATTGACCTCTTCCTCAAGGTCCATTTACATCACATATTCACATTTATGAGTTTTCCATAGTTCTTGGCCAATCCAGTTATATATTTACAAGTTGGGGGAAACAGGGGTGTTACATGACCTTACTCAAACACATTTATCAATCACAAACCCATTGAATCATAAGCTAAGAGAAACCATGCCATGGTATTTATGAGACCAAAGCATGAATTTACCTTATCATATAGTTTTGACTCACAACCTAACAACATATTTATGGGAAACTAGTACTGGCACCAATGGGGATGGAATCCTCCCTGCGAGGTGCCAAAGAACAAACAGACTAGTAGCATAATCCATTGGGCTGATCCCAAACCGCTACTATATGCAACTTGCAACCTGTCTCTGCAAAATTGAAAGTCAAAACTTAAATCTAGACTGAAACTAAACTGTACATACTGATATTGAAATCTAGAAACTAAATATTGTTGCAAACTACTTTCTGAAATTGAAAGTCACTGTTGAAAACAAACTGAAGATTGTTGAAAGAATGCTCAAATTGAGATCTTATTCAGATTGCTACCTACACTAAGATACTAAATGAACTTTCCAAGTCAAGTGAAATCAAAAACCCAATGCAACCATGAAAGTGATTTGTCCATTGTTTGATATTTTTGCATGTCCTTCAGAGGCAAAGTGAGAAGCCTACTTGATGGAAATTTCAATTAAAACTTCCAAACAAATTCAATGCTAACAAAATCTAAAACTTTGGGACTATTTACCACCTGCAAGCATGATGCAAAAGGATCTTCATAAGAATTAAAACTGATGTTGAGGTTATCCAACAAATTATGACTCTTCTCCAGGTGATTTGTATGTTGTGAATCCACCATTTCATCTGCATTTTTTCTCTCATACAAATATAATTTAGAGATGTCATGAAAGAACGTAAATTCTGTATAAACTTGCTACAATAAAAACCTTGTTGGGACAAAATACTTGGTTGATTCTGACACCAACTGATCATCAATTTTATTTTTAGATTTACAACTGATTATAGGTTGCAAATTTTGACTGTTGAAACTCTCCATATAGCATGCTACAGGATCATGAAACACATGGGAATATTGTTGCAATTTGTTTTCAATTCATTCCAGTGAATCAATGTGACTTTGCATCAGTCATACTCCTCTTCTTTAGTAATGACTTTAAATTTTTCTTTCAGCAGTTCAAATGAAGCAAAGCACAAAGGCAGGGATTTTTCATCAGCAAAATCACCATTTTTCTCATTTCCATTGTCATAAATGCAATATGTAGGTTGATTAATCCCATGGGACTATTGAAACTGAACACTTCCTGATGGATAGCATGCAACTAGTTTCTCTATAAAATCAATGTCATAATCATCATTGTACTCATCATACCTGGGAAAAAAATATACATCGACATTGTCATCCACAAGGAAAAATCGTGATACATCAAATTGCTCTTCAGTAGGTTGATCTACCAATTCATTTTCATGAAAGTTTTCAAATGAATACATAAAATAATCAACACCCTGCTTATCTTGAGATGGATCAAAATTCAGACCAGAAGAAAAACAATTCGGGTCAACAACTTCTTCTTGAATAAGTGAAATATGCTTTTTTGCAAAAGAAACAGTATTAAAAACTTCAAGAAAATGCATGATATTATTAATCTTTTGCTCAAAATTCATATCAACTACTTTTTGTTCACATTCACTACCATGTTCTTCGGCATCCAAAATTTCATTTTGAATTTGTTTTGAAAACTTCCCACGTGCTCGAAGATTGTCGTCAACCTTCTAAGAATCACTAAACAATTGCTGCAATGACTTAGCTCTTCTTTCCATAAGAAGAAATGAAAGATTTGGATGGAAGGTTGTTGCATAACACAACATAGAAGAAACTTCTGAAGGTTGGATCCTTTTAGGTATCATGTAGTACAAATTAGAAATCCTCCCACTAAACATAAATACTATTTCATTGCTCTGTCTTTTCATGGCACTGAACTCAGAAAGGTATTGATTCAAGGACTTCATGTTACCCTGAAACTTTAGAAAAGAATCCTTCAATTCTTCCCACGATTTTATGGATTTGGGATGTAAGTGTCTGAACCACTCTTTGGCATCCCCTTGTAGTGATTGGGAAAAATCTCTCATACACACATCAACATGTTCAATCTCAAACAAATCTATAAAATGCTCAAAAGCTTGGATGTTCTTTTTAACTGTAGGGTTACTAGGTTCTCCATCGAATAAAGGTAGGTATTTATAGTGATTTGGAGGAAAATCATGTAGAATATGAGGTAACTGAAGTGGTATGTATCTCTCTTTGATCTTGGAGGGTTGAGTCTTAGGAACAAGAGATATGATATTTATTTGGGTATATTAAGGCTTATTACATTGATCATGTACATCATATAATTCGAGTGAAATCGCTTGGTCGGGATCAATTATGCAAGGAACATGAGATGTATTTACAACTTTAGAGGAAGGATATACAAATGTATATTTCTAATCATCATTAGAATACAATAGGTAAATACAAATTCTTTTAACATGTTTAGGAAAGGACAAGAGGTAACTAATGAAAAAGAATAAGATCTCTTGGAAAAAACTAAAGCTTTGATACCTAGTTTTCCTATGATGTCCTTCCATGTATCTGTCAATGGATCTCATTCCCCAATGGAGTATTTGAATCTGATTGAAGCATGATTGGAGTCGTCAGGTGAATGGTACAACCTTCTTTTTGTTTGGCCTCTGTTCACCATCAGAAGTCAAATCTGATCTTTTTTGTTTATCCCAGGGAAGATTTCACCTTCTCTCCCCGGCAATGACGCCAAAATGTTAGCACTCTGTAAATTTCCTTGGTTGAGGAGGAAAATCACAAAGGTAACCACAAACCAACTTGAGGCTGGAAGCTATCCCTTCCAACCTAGAGGGGGCTCTCTCTCTTCAAATCAATCACTGAAAGGATTGATTTGGTTTTGAATCAAAGGATATATCTCTAAGATAAAATTGGATTTACAGAGTTGGTTGAAATGTGAGCAAAAAGTTCATTGGGCAATCACTACAACAAATCCCTATGATTTGCTCCCATTTTTTCTCCCTTTTTTGCTTCCAAAGTTGGTTTTAGTGTATTTTTCTTCAAGTTTTTGAAAACTTCGGCGCTATTTATCAGGATGGGGCTATTTTTGGCGTTTTTTGTGCCAACTACAAAATTTAAGCTCTAATAGCGACAAAAATTGCACCCCATTTAGCACCAAAAATTACGCCCCATTTAGAGCTAGAAATAGCGCCCTCTTTAGTGCTAGAAATAACACCCCCTTTAGCGCCTGATTTAGCGACATAAATTGCACCAAAACTAGCGCCTGATGTAGTGCCATATTATCCTAAATAGTTAATTAGTTGAGGTGTTGGGGGTTAAGTGGATAGGGGATTTGAGGATTATGGGATTTAGGGATTTCGGGTACATGGATTAGGGGTTGGGGTTTAAGGGATCATGGGTCAAGAGCTGAGGGATTTGGCGCTTACAGGTTAGATAGTTTAATGGTTAATGTCTTAGGTATTATGGGCTAGGGGATCAATGTTTAAGTGCTTAGGGCATAGGGCTTTGTGGATTAAGGGATTAGGGATTAGTGTTAAGTGTTTAAGGGTCAATGACTTAAGGGGTTAGGGGATTTAGGGATTTTGTGTTAAGGAATTAGTGATTAACTAAGGTTGAGGGTTTAAGGGTTAATTAGGGATTAGGGCTTAAGGCTTTAAGGATCAATGTATCGGGGGTCAGGGGAGTTAGGAATTTGTTGAAACTCTCTTGGAATTTCATGGAACCTCTTACAACATGCCAATTACTAATTTGATCCACTGATATCGCACGATAAGCAATGAATGGGGCCAACATTGAAATTTCTTCAAATTGTTTCTGTATGCTTTGAAATTTAGCATGGTTAGACTAGACACGTGCCTTGACAGTATGCGATAGTTTCAAGACTCAAGGATGCATGATGTACCCACATAATATTTGAGATTGTACACGTTTTCATCAACATTCATCATGCAGTCTCATAGTCATCATTCATCATTCGCATCTACGGAATGATTTTCAAAACTCTCTTGAAATGTCATGGAACATATTCCAACACTCCCATCACTAATGTCATCCACTAACGCCACACGATGAGAAGTGAATGGGGTTTAGCGTCGGATGTGCCTAAATAATTAATTAGCTGAGGTGTTGGGGGTTAAGTGGATAGGGGATTTGAGGATTATGGGATTTACAGATTTGGGGTATAGGGATTAAGGGTTAAGGGATTATGGTTTAGGGTTTAAGGGATTAAGGGTTAATAGCTAAGGGATTTGGCGCTTATAGGCTAGGTAGTTTAATGGCTAATGTCTTGGGGTCAAATATGGGATAGGGGATGAATGTTTAAGTGGGTAGGGCATAGGATTTTATGGATTACGAGATTAGGGATTAGGGTTTAAGTGTTTAAGGGTCTATCTCTTACGGTTTAGGGGATTTATGGCTTTTGTGTTAAGGGATTAGTGATTAAATAAGGTCAAGGGATTATGGGTTTAGGGTTTAGGGCTTAAGGCTTTAAGGGTCAATGCATTAGGGGCTAGGGGATTTAGGGATTTGTTAGAACTCTCTTGAAATTTCATGGAATGTCTTCCAACATGCCAATCACCAATGTCATCCACCAATGCTGCATGGTGAGCAGTGAATGGGGCCAACGTTGAAATTTATTCAAAATGTTCATGTATGCGTTGAAATTTGACATGGTTAGACTAGACACATGCCTTGACGATATGCGAGGGTTCAAAGACTCAAGGATTTATGATGTCCCCACATAATCTTTGAGATCATTCATGTTTGCATCAACGTTCATCATGGAGTCTCAATGTCATCATTCGTCATTCACATTTACAAAATGCTTGTCGAAACTCTCTTGAAATTTCATGGAACGTCTTCCAACACACCCATCACCAATGTCATCCACCAATGTCATATGGTGAGTAGTGAATGGGGTTTAGCACCGGATGTGCCTAAACAGTTAATTAGTTGAGGTGTTGGGGGTTAAATGGATAGGGTCTTTGAGGATTATGGGATTTAGGGATTTGGGGTACATGGATTAAGGGTTAAGGGATTAGGGGTTAGGGTTTAAGATATTAAGGGTCAATAGATAAGAGATTTGGCGCTTATGGGTTAGGTAGTTTAATGGTTAATGACTTTGGGATTATGGGCTAGGGGATTATTTTTTAAGTTCTTAGGGCATAGGGGTTTATGTATTAAGGGACTAGGGATTAGGGTTTAAGTGTTTAAAGGTTGATGGCTTGGGGATTAGGGGATTTAGGGATTTTGTGTTAAGGGATTAGTGATTAACTAAGGTCGAGGACTTAAGGTTTTAGGGATTACGGCTTAAGGATTTAAGGTTCAATGGCTTAGGGGTTAGGAGTTAGGTCAAAATTTGGCATGGTTAGATGAGACACATAACTTGATGGTATGTGAGGGTTTCAAAAGTCAAGGATTCCTGATGTCCCTGCATAATCTTTGACATCCTCCAAGTTTGCATGAACATTCATTATGCGGTCTGATCATTTTCATCATTCATCATTCCCATATACAAAATCTTGGTCGGAACTCTCTTGAAATGTCATGGAATGTATTCCAACATGCTCATGTGCAATGTCATCAACTGACCCGAGACAGTGAGAAGTGAATGAGGCCAACATTGAAATTTCTTCAAAATGTGACTGTATGCGATGAAATTTTACATGGTTAGACTAGGAGAATGCATTGAYGRTATGAKAGGGTTTTAAGACTTAGTGAAATTATTGAGATTKAATATTAATGTTTTGATATGAAATAGGAAACTAMAATTGAGMTTTAATTTATTAAATTTTCACTTAATTCTAGGTGATTAAAATATTTTATTTTTAGTTCTTAATAAAACACAATAAAAAATGTATTCCCAACATTAAAATGCAAACAATATCAAAATACATTATTGATCAATATCTCTTCTTGTTTGAGTTAAAGAAATACCTGCTCACAATGAATTGGTAGAACATAAGGCTCCTTATCCTCCAGTAGGAACCTTGAGGAATCTATAGAAAACAATACACTATGGGTATCATGTCTTTGTGTCCTCTCAAATGCTTCATACCATATACACTTAAAAATACAACATTTAAAAGAACAATAATACTACTCAATAGTTTCTTGTATTTTCCCAACATATTGTAGATTTCTTGCAATAATATTCTTATATTTTGAGCTTGATCGACTAGATTTCTTGAAGTCAACCATGATGCCACAATCGAAGGATCGTCTCTTTACATATACATGCTCTACACGTTCTCCTTGATGGTATGCGAGGGTTTCAAGACTCAAGGATGCTTGATGTCCCCGCATAATCTTTGAGATCGTCCACATTTTTATCAACGTTCATCATGCAGTCTCATTATCATCGTTCATCATTCACATCTACATAGTATTTGTCGAAACTCTCTTGAAATTTCATGGAACATATTCCAACACGCCCATCACCAATGTCATCCACCAATGTCACACGGTGAGTAGTGAATGGGGCCAATGTTGAAATTTCTTCAAATATTTCCCGCATGCTTCGAAATTTGACATGGTTAGACTAGACACATGATTTGACGGCATGTGAGGGTCTCAATATTGAAGGATATTGTCTGACATCCTCGCATAATCTTTGATATCATCCACATTTGCATCAACATTTATCATGTAGTCTCATTGTCGTCATTCATCATAATTCCTATCTATCGAATCTTTGTCGAACCTCTCTCGAAATGACATTGAATGTCTTCAACTAACACACCCATCACCAATGTCATCCATCGACGTCGCCACACCGTGACCAATGAATGGGGTGAACGTTGAAATTTATTCAAATTGTTCCTGTATGGATCGAAATTTGACTTGGTTAGAGTAGACACATGCCTTGACGATATGCGAGGAATTCAAGACTCAAGGATGCCTGATGTCCTCACATAATCTTTGAGATTGTCCACGTTTGCATAAATGTTCATCATGCAGTCTCATTGTCATCATTCCTCATTCCTGGATATGGAATATTTTTCAAAAATCCCTTGAAATTTCATGGAACATCTTCCAACACACCCATCACCAATGTCATCCATCAACACCGCATGGTGAGCAATGAATGGTGCCAACGTTGAAATTTCTTCAAATTCTACCTGTATGCGTCGAAATTTGGCATGGTTAGATGAGACACATGCCTTGACGGTATGCGAGGGTTTCAAGAGTCAAGGATGCATGACGTCCCTGCGTAATCTTCGACATCCTCCACGTTTGCATGAATATTCATTATGCAGTCTCAATTTCATCATTCGTCATTCCCATCTACAAAATCTTGGTTGAAACTCTCTTGAAATGTCATGGAATGTCTTCCAACACGACCATATGCAATTTCATCAATCGACCGAGAACACTTAACAGTGAATGTTGTGAGTAGAAAATCCCCCTATGGACTAGCACTTATAGTTTTATCATGCATGCAGAAAAGACCTAAAGATTCCTACTTTTTACTATCATCCCAGACCTAATCCCCATTATTCTTAAGCAAATACACAGTTCAGAAGATCAAGTGAACATACCTTATTTCTGACGTTTGTTGTCAATCCCTTTTTACGCTTGGTCGCTCTTTGACTGCAACTCTCTTCCCAAGGCTGACATGCATTCAAAAAAGACAAACAAAGAACTCCACATGCATTTGATCTACAGATTAATGGGCTAGATATTTAATCAACATGTATGCAATGAAAACCTCATATGGTGGGACGCGAAAAGTACTTCTTTATTATTAACTTCACTAAAGCAACTTACAATGATGAAATCAGCCATTGCTCCATGAATCTGGTCCTGGGCTCCTCTTTTACTGTGTACCAACTGCTAACACATTTGCTTCTCTTCTTCGTTGAAATCACAAAATGGTTGTAGAATCTTGGGCAAAGGGGAATATGAATTCGGGTAGAGTTTCTTTGCTATGATTTTCCTACTTTCAAATGGGACGCCTACCCCTTCTTTTATAGGCTAGAAGGAGCTAGGTATTTGTTTGAATGATTGGCCATGCATGGCCGAAAGGTTTAGTTAACTTACCCAAAGTTGTGTGTTCCATCAACAAATTTCCTTTTTTCATGCTTCTGAAGGTCCACACGGGCTGTAGTGGGTCAACTGGCATGGAAACTGTAGATACATGCGGGCTATAGTGGAGCAGGGTGCTTGGGCCTTTAAAAATGGAGTTTTTTAGAAGAGTTGTTCAGTAGTGGCTTGGCAAAGAAGGAAAATGAGATGGCCTTATGCCAAGTAAGCATGTTTGATGCAAATTAGGGTTATAACAAATGCCCCCTAATGTGTGAGGTCAGAAGAGCATCTGATGGTCGGAATACATTATCAATCTTCACCAATGTTCCAAACAAGTGAGCCGAGGAACCAGAAATCGGGAGGTGCCATCTGCAAAATAACAATTGTCTCACTGAGGCGGGCATACCCATGCTCGGGATGAAATAAAATCATGGTTACCAATCAAATAAATTGTAGATCCATGTCATATAACTATATAAAGTGTAGCCANCCCCTAATGTGTGAGGTCAGAAGAGCATCTGATGGTCGGAATACATTATCAATCTTCACCAATGTTCCAAACAAGTGAGCCGAGGAACCAGAAATCGGGAGGTGCCATCTGCAAAATAACAATTGTCTCACTGAGGCGGGCATACCCATGCTCAGGATGAAATAAAATCATGGTTACCAATCAAATAAATTGTAGATCCATGTCATATAACTATATAAAGTGTAGCCACAAGCAATACACAACGGAGATACATCTCAAAATCAAAAAAAAGATACATGTATAGTATCCATCTTCTAGAAACTGATAAGGCCTGATGGCTGGAGATGATGTCTTCAGAGCTCGAGCATCAACTTCAAAATCTTCAAAACTCACGTAGGAGTGTAATATGAGTGTACGACTTCACTACCCAGAGGTCTTCAACGGCTCGTCGGTCATGGACTAGAGGATCTTGATGATCAGACTGGAGGCTTCATTGATTTCAAACAAAGACTTGATTGGACTTTTGGGATGGTCGGGCATGAGGGAAAGAGACAAACTGCAGAGGGGCCAAATCAGGATTGGTAAAAAATTCCCTACAATAGCATGACAAATGATGAGACTCAGGCAGCATGGCATTGACATAAGTTCATGATGCAGGAGGCAGCGCAAACTCTCCATATGTTTGGAAGAATAACCAAATGGCGGAGGACACAACTCTATGTAGCGAGAAAAACTTCCTAAGGTCATATTAAATCCTAGAGCTTGAAGAACAAACAGAAGGATGTGATTTGTCCAAGGGAGACTCATTGTGCTACCAATAAAAAGAAAAACTTTTCCCTTCCTCTTTTTGGGGTATATTTGATTTTTTTTTCTTTTTCAATAATTTTGGACAGCTTGAAAAAGAATAAAAGAATGCTACGTTACAAAGGAGGATCGAGTGTTGCAAACATACTAGTTCCAAGCGCACAAAACATAGGGATGCTCAGGGCAAAGGGACATATGCAGGAAAAGGACACTCGGGAAAAATCCTCTAGGGGCCAAAGGTGTCAAGACGCTGAGGCAAAGTGCTACAGGGATTGCGTATAAGGCATGCTTCAGATGGTTCAGTTGAGAGCAACATGGATCCGGCATTAGGCCAAAGACATGGGTATGCAAACACGGTTAACAAAACACACAATGGTAACGTCCTTCGATGTAACTTTAACAAGCCTAGAGAAGGTAATCTCGGCGGTTTTTCATATTTAGAGAGTTTGAAAAATGTAAAAGGAGACTCCGATGGGGTACCTTTTTCTAAGGTAGTCTAGTCGGTTCGAAAAAGGGGTAAACTAGCACCGATAAGACGTCTGTTCAAAACCATTTTAATGAGTGTGATAAATACAATATCACTCGACAATTTTTTCATTTTTAAGGAGTCTGAAAAAAGCTTAACTATGGACTCCTTCAGGAAGTTCTTTTGGACCATTTTAAGGAGTGTGAAAGAATAAGGTCACTCGACCATCTTTTCAATTTTAGGGAGTCTGAAAAGAGCTTAAATATGGACTCCATGGGGGTTACTTTTTAGTAAATTTAGTCTCTCAGACCCGAAAAAGGGTTAAAATTATATCTAAGAATACTCTTCTAGAGAACCGAGGCCTCTAGAGTATACCTTTGTTCGTACAGTTGACCATCCGGACCGAAAAAGGGGTAAACTACCATCGGATAGATGTGCCTTCTGTTATCACTGAAATTTCGTTCGCACAGGGCGACAAGAACTCAACATCATCAACACAGAAAAACAATCATCCATGACACAAGGATTAACTCCACAGCGCATCAAAAAGGGCCAAAACTATACAAAGTTGGCTAAAAAGATTAAAAAGCGCATCGCGCCCATGGTAAACTAGCGCATGCGCGCATTATAGTCGTACA
>JASDQU011178082.1:3682-15263 GCA_032191745.1 Picea mariana
TGCTATGCGGGCAGAATACCCACATTTGTTTTTAGAATATTTTGGAAATCTTGTTGATGTTGTGTGAAAGTTGCACTGAGGACGGTGCAAAAATAAGGGGAGGGGATTGTAATATCCCCAAGGACAAGCCCCAGTTGTATTTATAAATTGTAAACATGTTTTGTAGGCTGGTGAGCCGAGTTATAATAAGCTAGGAGGCTTATTTAGTGATTAGGTCAGAGATCCTAGGTGTTAAAGGCCAGGAGCCTGATTTTTTATATGTAATTATGTAGATCATTAATATAATATATAAACATCATTGCATGTTGATTGACCATGAAGAAAGAGTGATGTGGGACTAAGCTTCCACGGAATGGGTAAGGGAGAGGGGGTTGAAAGGTTGGAAGAGGGGCTAAGCTTGAGAGCTTAAGTCCTTGAATAATAATTTATTATTATTCCAAAGTGATGTGAAAGGTATATTTTTATCCTAAGTTCTTGGAGAAGGTAACACATACTTGATGGAGTGCATGCAGCTTCATGGGCGACATGTGTCGGCCTAGGCACATGCAATTTAACCCAAGAATTGAGCTGTGATGGGGGTTCATCCTCCATGCTTCCGTCTGTTTTTTGAACCATGTGTGGTGGGCGTCTGATCTCCGCATACCCTCACGCAGCTCTGAAACTAGAAAACCATGATGTTTTCCTGAGAAGCCGATGCATCCTCCGTCTAAGCCGTTTGAGTTCATGTTCGAACTCTGCGTTGATTCCTTGTCATGCACCCTGAAAACCAGTGGAAAACCCGTGGACTGAGTCGTGTCTCCTATGTGTCCTGTGAACCCAATTTATCCACACTGTAAATCTGAGTTCATGCTTAACTATTTGGGTTGTTGTCTTCTGTGAAACCTAAGCATACCGTAATTGTCTATGTCGTCTGTGTTATAATTGTGGGATGTTATGACCATGTAGTCCCTTGGCTGAGTGTGATTAGCTACCGTCATTTGTTCCTTGATGAGTCTTAATTGTGTTCCCCTTGTGTTGGAACAGAGCTGAAGAAGCAAGTTGCCAAGCTTGTGTACAACACTCTCTCCGGGTAAGGGAGGTGGTTGTGGTTGAAGAGGCAGGATCCCAGGCCTGTGAGGGACTCTCTAGAGGTGAGAGAGTGCACGGAGGAAGTGAGAACTCCTGGAAGGGGTCCTGTAGTTGCCACAGAGCTTGAAGAATTCCGGTCTGGCCTGTTGCTGAAGCCCAAGGTAAGGGAGGTTTAGCAGCCGAAGGATTTTCCTAGTGACAATGAAGGTTAATACTCCTGGGGTGGGACATGCATGTGGGGAATGAGAGTTTGTGAGCAGTGGGCATAAGTGGCTCCTGGGAGAGAATCCATCCTCATAAAATGTTTGTCTTCCCGTTGACCTTGCCTAGCCTAGGATTCCCTTGCCTGATGGAGCCTAGTCCCAGCTCAAGGGTGACCTACTGCTGAGAGTGATGAGTAGTGCGGTCTATGGTTGGGAGGTTCATGGAAGGTCTGCATGTAGTTGGTGGTGTTATTCCAGTTGAAAGATAAGTATAATTTATCTACTTAATTTTATGTTATGCATAATGTTGGAATGTTATCATGTGTTCCATTGCATGTATGAATTGTTGTTAATTCTATTTAAATTTGAATGGTAACAATAACTCTATGTTAAAATGTGTTAATTTTATTTAATGCATATTATATTTATATGTGAATATTTCGTAGTTGTGGCATTGCCCAGTCTCTGTGGAGGGTTGGGGATGCTGCACTTTGGTATCACAGCTAAGTCAGAGCAGAGTAGTGGCATTACCTATGATTTTTGATGGCTGGGGAGTTTACAAGATGGTATCATAGCTTTAAAGGCGAAGTTAAGGTTTTGTAGGTAGCATTTCCCGGCCTATTGGTGGCTAGGGATGTTACAAAATGGTATCAGAGCTTTAAAGGCGAAGTTGAGGTTGTGTAGGTAGCATTGCCCAGCCTTTTGGAGGCTGGGGATGTTACAATCGCTTCCCCCGCCACTGTTTCTCGACGAATCAGGTTCCTCCACTTTGTTGGTACTCCCATGCACTGCTCCAAGACCTCATCGTCCTAGATGTGGGCCCACATGCCCTCGGGCACACCCTGTAGAACTTGCTCGAAAATTCTAGGCAGGTCCTCCAGCATCACCCCGACATCTTCCTGCAACTCTCTCATTGGTCGAACACCAACATCATCTTGTCGCTACCTTTGTACAACCCTTGTCTTTCCAGGCACTGGTCGAGCTAGCCCCCGGTGAGTCGGCTCCCCGACCACCTCCACCTCTCGCCCTCGGGGTCCCACATATGCAAAACAACACCAGAGATAGTGTCAGCATCCATATACATATATAATCAATGTTATCTATCAAAATTACACAACATAAAACTATAACACATACCTCATTGATACCAGTCCTTCCCGGGAGGCAACACCATGTTCGGATCATGTCAATAGTCCATACCCTCATATAGATATCTTAGGATATTATGTGGCATCTAGTGCCACACTCAAGCCACCGTGGTCGTGAAATAGTGGCCACCCTCCCCACCTCCATGTCGGTCCAACACGTGGTTCCACTGCATCAGACGCAGCTCTCGTCGCCCCGTGGGCTCTAGCAGGATCCTCTGGTGCAACAGAAGCACCCTCTCTAAAAACCAAGCCACCAGAATGGACCAAAACATGAAGTCACCAAAGTCGGCTCTCCCACGCCAGTTCAACTGTCCCATCATCTTGGTGTGCATAATCACACCCCGTGCAAACAGGTCTCCATTCAGGACCTACTCCACAATCCTCAACTGACCACCAATGATTTGTTGAGTACCCAAGGATCCGTAGATACTCACCACCATCGTCGTGATGCACTCAGTCAATAATTTGTCGATGGCCTCGATGTGGATGACCAAACCCGACATAGGGTTCGACCCAATACAATGGTGAGCTGCCATAGTCTCCACTCGAACCTCCCCGGGCAGATGAGGCTCAACAGGTAGGGCCATCCCACAGAATGGGAGGCCCATCAAGAAATATACATCCTCTGTCACAAAGAATGTAAGCTTCTCCCCCCTCACTATGAAGCATTGCAGGTTAGTGCTCCACATCCCAATCAGATACTGTAGCAGGAACTCATGCAATCATATCAGGGGGAAGTCAAAGAACTTGATCAACCCACAGGCTGCCAAGTGTCTCTGCACGCCCGACTGCTCTCCCACCACCTCTTGTAACTGGTCCCAGTCACACTCTCTCCAATGGAAAGACATGGTGTTGTATACTCTATTGATCACCTACATCCACACATAAACATTTGATCAACCTAATCATCCAACAAAAAGCATAAAACAATATCAAAAATTACAAACCCTTGGCCTTTCTCACAATGCATGACTTTCACCCAGACAAGTGTGCACATGTGTGCACCTGTTCTTTTCACATCTACACACTAATGCGTAGTTGTCTGAGAAACAATCGTACATGAGTGCGCAGCTATCATTCTGATTGGAGCGTATCTCATGCGCACCCATCTGCCCAACCCTCACGCCCACATGCACGATTGTGTCGATCACAACCGCACATTATGTCTAGGAAATTGGGTTATACCCGCACACATATGCATGGGTATTTCTCCTTTTCCCATGCACTAGTGGGACCCTACCCTTAAAATCCCCTGTACGACCCTCCATATAGCCCCTACCTACAAACTAGGAATTTCACAAAATGCGGGATGATAGGCCCACTAACTTGTCTCTCGCCACTCCTAGATCGGTAGCCTCACGCTCCCGCAATCTCAAAATATCCTCACAGCTATCTCGTCATCTCAACAAAAGTGACATGTACAAATGAGGTGGCATTATGGGCCCACCAGCCATATATAGCCCCTTTTTCCCAACTTCCACACTCTGTTACAAAATCCCATAGCCTTTTTTTTTCAATCCGTTCTCAGCCACAGGATCCTGGTCTTGCCATCTACACATTCATATTCCTCGAGTCATCATCTGCACTTGGCCCTAGAGGAGCATTTTTCTCACTTCACGTTAAGGTATGCGTGCTCACTTTCAATTTTATCAAATATTTGTTATATGTTCTTTATCATCAGATATTGTTCACATCGGGTTTTTGGTTTTCATGTGTGCAGGTACTTTTCCCACATGCTTACATCCCCTTCAGGTATATGTTTGACACTGGCATGTAATTATTCCCTTTGTAAATCATTTGCATATCCCAATCACACCATCTGACGTTTACCTCTAGGGTCCTTACATCCATCTCTGCAGTACCTTTACCTCTTCTTCATTTGGGTACTATCACCCGATTGCACTCTCCCCCACATGAGTTGTCCCATTCATAGTTCCCCTTGGCAAATTGACACTCATGTTGATTTCACCCCTTAGGTATGGGAGTCTTGATAGTCTTATTCACTTCCGAGAATGAACCCCATACTTCTTCTCATCATATTGCTAACTTTCCCAATGGAATCCCAGGTCATATCATCTCGGTTCTATTGAATGCACCTTCATAGTTTCATTATCCCTCCATCTCATCCACCATCAGTTTTCCCATCTGCAGATTGTCCTCCATCCATTTACCTAATACAGAAACCCACCCATGGGGCCCCCACCCTCCACTAGTTCTCTTTCACAAACTTGTGCCTTAATAGGCCAAGCCATCTTTCACTAGGGCACCCGTTTCTGTATCTATATACTCAATCCAAATCATTCTTTATTTATTTGGTAACTCTATAAAGCCTTTGTTTCCAACATATAAATAGCTTTTTCATTGTCAACCTTGATGGCCTTCTTTTCCCTAGCAAATAAACCCATGTTGTCCTTGGTTGGGGCATCCACTCTTTTTTCATACCAACATCGTTCATGAACCCTGAGTATCCCAAGTCCATGTACCCATGATATCTGATTTTTTCCACTTTATTATCCTCTAGCACAAGTTTAACCCCATATCTAGTTGCCCCCCTGACACTGGATCTAGTTTTATGGTTTTTTCCAATCATCCTTCAAAATTCCCCAACCAAGGGCAATCTTGAGTCTCACCGCATCTTGACTTCATTCATTTTACCTGTCAATACCTGATATCATCTACTAATCAGTGGATTTCACGAAGCCCTTTGTTTCTTGGAGTCGTGCCTCCCTTTATGTTGACATCAACACAGTTTCCAAAAGGGCAACAATATCTTGACTCCCATTACCTTTACAATGAGGAGTCTCGGACGACACAGAGAGAATCATCATTTCTCTCTAATTCTGTTGACCCCCATAACATTCAACTTCAGCAAAACTCTCATGTTACGGTGGGTCTTACTATGCAACTATTGCATTTGTTTCATACCATCCGAAGACGTCTGAATTTGTTAGGCCATCAATTCCTATGAGTCATCGACAATTATTACCATCATCTTTGCCTCACTTAAGATTCTGTTCACCATTCAGAACTGTCAATTGTCGTTATCAACCTCTCCTGAGGGTGTTGGAGTTATCTACATCAACATCCATCTTCAGTCACAGTATCACTATTTGGTTTCATGACATGAGCATGGGGCATGGCCGCCTTATTTGTACACATATTTTCTTTTTTTTCCTAGAGAATGGTTTGGGTCCCACATTTTTCCCTCTCCCTCCAACAAATAGCTCTTGAAGTTCCTCTCTTCACTCTTCATTACAATGGCACTCTCAGCAAATGAAACATTGATTTATTTTGGCTATACGTACTCTCCTAACCTCACACATCAGGGGGCATCTGTTATCACTAAAAAATCGTCCGCAACATTGCACACAATGGTTGAAGAAAAATGTCAATGTCAGCACCAATTAGTCCACCTACAACACTAAAGTCCATCAAAAGGCAAAAAACTATACAATTGGGGAAAAAATCAAAGTGCGTAAATTCACCAAAGGAAGTGCACGCACATTGAAAAGTATGCACGAGCCAACACAGCCCTCAGCGTGCACTATGCAAAAAATGCACTACTATCTACGAGAAAATCCATGCACTTCTATCAACACTGCATTTATGGATCTTTCCAGCCCCTCAACCACTTCTAGTCCAACCCCCAACACAATTTGACACTCATATCTGAGCAAAATCTAGCTTGGGGGTTGGTCAAGGGCTAGAGGGTGCCCTAAAATGCCCCTGGTTCACACAATGAACCAAGTACATTTTTCCATGAATGGATGCTATAAATAAGAGCCATGGGTGTGCTAAGAAACCAATATCTTCAAGGCATTGTTATGTTGCATGAACTTCCTTGAGAATCCTCTTTTCTCTTTGAAGCCTTCAAGCACCATTGCAATATGCCATTCCACTCACCTCTTGAGGGAACATACGTTGTTTTTCTTCACCATTTGTCATTTCTTCCATTGTATGGAGAGAAGAGCTCTCAATTAGGGAACTCAAGAGCCCTCCCAAGGAGGAAGAGGGGACTCATAATTCCCTACCTTTCTCTACTGTGTTTTTCCTACTAATATATTGATCCATTGGTAGCATTATGTTGGTCATTGTTTGATTTTCATGGTTCTGAGTTTCTCAAGATTTCTAACATTTTTTTCTTAGTTTTTTTTAGTTATATTTCTTTGTTTTCATGTGTGTTTGGTTTTTCTAACCCACTCACAAACTTTTGTCTTATTTAGCAGGCTTATCTAAACATGCAAGTGTTGTTCTTTGCTCACCCAAGTGACAAAACCAACACATCACCTACATACTCAATCTACCCTCATAAATGCACATTTACTCAATAGGGAATGTGGAAAATCTAAAACTCAATGAGCCTTCCATTTCGGACTAGATGAGAAAATCTTACCTACCATAGAGGAATTAACACTAGAATATCAGTTAGATTTAGTAGAAGATACAATTTTTTAGAAGAAGTTAGAACAACCAAACAAGGTTAGCACAAACTCTGGAAGTTTGGTTTATAGGACAACTTCTAGGCAAGGATAGATGGTACTCTAGGGAGAAGTTAAAGTAAAAATTTCCTCACCTCCTTCAATGAAATATTTTTGAGACCAAAAGATTCCATAAATGGGGAGGTATGATCCGAAATGGATCATTATATAATTTTTCATATATTTTGGTAGTTTCCCAAGTGGAAAAATTGGAGCTATTGGCTTGTAGGGCCCATTTCAGGGGAAGGTCTCATTTTGTTGATTTGGGGTCTAGAAACATTCAGATCCTTTTTTAGGCATCAAATGGCATTTTTGGGGGTCAAAATTTTGAAAACAAAGTTCCCAACCCCTAGACACTTTTCTACACATCAAGAACTTTCGAATGGCATGAAGATCACCTCAGTCGAACTTTGTATGAGTAATTTATGCCTCCAACAAGTTAACATATCTTGTTTACTACCATGAAACCTAGTGGATGCCATGTTGGCTTCCATTACTCACAAATGTGGAGATATTCATTCATAGATTTTCAAGAAGATTCTAGAGGGTCCAAAACTCTAACCCTAATAAGGAGTTGAGGCATGCAAAAACCCTAACCCTAAACCTAGATGGATATCATGCCATGTTAAACACTAGATCGCAAGGAAAGGAAGGGGTTTCATTCTTATTGTATTGTTTATTGTTCCATAACTTAGCAGAGCATATAGGAGTTGGATATTAAAGCATAACAAAAGAAGTAGAATATCCCATAGTAGCCATGCATGCCACAATTTCCTAGCAACTTGATAGTGAGTGCACTTTCTTTGTATTTTCATTTCATAACCAAGAAGAAAAGAGAAAGGCATAAGCATGACCTTCTAGTTAGGATTTTTCCATATTGGGTTTTTTGAGGGTACATCTTGTGTTCGTGGATGGTGTGTTACTTGCATAAATTCTTTCATTTCAATTTCAATATTTTGTGCTCTAAGCTAGTTATATTAAATCTAAAATCTAAAGTAAAAGAATACATATTAATATATTGTGTAATAATGTAAAATTTGTTGTGACAAACTCTTCTAATGGAATATCCATGATAGTTACAAATCACTAGGGAAAAAACTAGATAAGGGAAAGACATTGTGCACTTGAAATAAAAATGGTGTTTGGTCCAACATCTTAATAGATTCAAATGTTGAATAAAACCTATGACATGATTCAATTCTCCTTGGGAACCTATTAAATCAAAATATATGCCTCATCAATAAATATGCAAGTGCATTAATAAAATTGTCCAAAAAAAAGCTATGATGTTAATGGAACTTCCCTTGTTACAGTGAATAAATATTATCAATGTATCTTCACCATGTCCATTCAACCATATATCTTTTTTTTTCTAGTGTGATGCATTTTTCAGGGAATCCCACCAAGCACTTCTCATCATCCTAAGGATGGTACACAAGGAAAATCAAATTCTCAGGGCTTGAGGCCATGTCAACATCTCAAGAACAATTGTCTCATGAAGAGAGAAAATGTCACAAAGTGTTAAAATAGTTATGACTTCAAAAATCAAATATTTACTTATATTTGCCTCTATGCAATTAGCATGTCTACCCATAGGTAAACAAGGACTATTCATGTGGATAGAGAATTGTGGTTTCAATTTGTATGTGTGTGTGTAAGAGAGAGAGAGAGATTCATTAAACTTGTCATACCTAGTCTGTTTTGTGCATATTGTGCTATTTTCATGATAAACAAACCAAACTAACTTCAAAATCATACATTCCTTATGCTTGTTTTCAGTTTATTCAGTTTTATTCCAAAAGTGCACCATAAGATTAACATTTGTTCGCTTTATGGGCTGACCCAGGTTCTAACTACAGGATTACCAACAACCCTTCAACCATGGGCCCTTCTAGATACTAGAAGGCAACATAACACATAGAGTGCAACGCAAAGTCTCACCTAAGATGGATTCAATGGGTGGTCGCAGGACTCAGGTGTCTGCAACCATGGGATATGATGTACTTCTCTCTCAGAGGCATTAGATCTACTCCAATGCTATCCCTCGAATACCCATTTATTATGCTAACCCTAGCTGGATCTTAGTCCTGACCAGTGGATCTTAGTCCTGACTAGTGACATATCTATTCCAACAGACCTTCATTAACCATTATAACAACATATACCCAAATGGCATATATTCATTTACTACAACATAGGATTCAGATTTGAATACTAACTATGACATTCATCAATTTAGTGTTTCTCTACAGATTTCCTTAGTTTATCCTTAGTGTGCGATATTATTCCTTTATCATTTTAACATGTTCATCATAAAACTCATTAAAGAAAATATAACCACAGGTACTGCAAACATTCACACATAACCCAGATATATCGTGGTTCACCCCCTCCTAGGCTACATCCACAAAGATGAGTCGCTTAAGCTCTTTATTAATCTTCCTGCAAAATATAGTGTCACGCACTGTACATTTCTTCCTCCATAAAAATCAATCTCAACAGATTGTGATAGTATTCACAAAACTTAGAGTAGACTAAGAAAATCTAAGACTCAGAAAAACTAAGAACTTCCAACACCCACTTCCACAGTCCCAATACATTCTACTTATACCAAAAATGGGACAAAGCCCTTACAAAAACCCTAACCCTAAGTGGATTAGGTTTGTCCACTTTCCAACTGACTCAATCTTGATTGGTCCATGATCCAACTATTCTCGAATTCAACGCTTTTCCACTTTCCAACTGCTCTGCAACAATTTGACCACTTTGTAACTGATTTTCCTCGGCGCTAGTTTTCCTTTGTTTCTAGCATGCTCCCTATTTTTTGGCGTTGCCTTGATTCCTTCAAAAATTCCTTGATTTTCTCCCAAAATCGGTCTACGCCAACTGTTATCACACAATCTGTACTTTCCCAAAGCCCAAGGCAAGTGGATGCAAGATTGGCATAATAGGGGGTGACATGTCACTATCACCTTGATAGGAAACCCCTTTATATTTTGGGATATATCAATATTACCCTAGGGGAGATGTCCCCAATGACCTAAAGGGATGATAACTAAGGCGAGGATGCAAGAAAATCCCCCTCACTGATCACTCAATTCATAAGGTTCTTATGGTCTTTAAGGGATGAAGCAAATGGTAAAATCAAGTGTACCATCCCAGAACAAGACAACATGAAAATATAGCAACTTGCAAGTACAAAGATATGATGTTAGTTCTTCTTAAGACCATAAACCTTCAAAAAAGTAAGTCAGATGATATGAATTTACAATAATGAAAAAATTTATAACAACAATTAATATTTTATAACAACCACAAGAATTATGCCTTGAAAGTGCTTGAAAATGACAAGAAGAAATAGATTTAACCTATCTGAATGATATAAGTTTGTCACATGCAAGTTTGGAAATGTCTAGCTAGAAAAATAAGTCACTTTTGCAGAGAATTTGTTGCAGTTAGATGGTTGTAGCAATATTTTGCAACAATAACAAATTCTAGTGATCAAAAGTGCAAGAAAATACCATGCAAACTCAACGTTTATCTAGTAGATTGACTGGGAATTGTCACAAGTGATTTCTGGATGATGTAAGTGTGAGTTGTGTAGGTGAATGCAACAATTTGGCTTGAATTAAGTATGGATGTAGCAATGTTTTGCAACAACAGCAAGTTAGCTAAGGAGTTAGTCTAGTTTAGGGTTAGCAAATGTTAGTAAAAGCTTCAAGGATAAAGGTTTGAGTGTTTTTTTTATCAATCATCCACTATAATGAGTAGACTAGTGTATTTTAGGGTTTATGGAATCATAATAGCAGCGAAAAAACTTGGAGCAAAGTAGAAATGTTAATACTTAGTCAAAGGAGAAGGGATGAATGGAGGAGGAGTTGGCTACCCAAGGCCTCAAACATCCAAGTCCTGGGGAGAAATTTTCTAGAAAGTAAGGGATCTTAGGCCCTAGCAAATTTTCCCTTCCTTATACTATTTAGAGAAAATAATGCAAGAGGAAAGTAGAGTGACACTACTAGAGAGTTATCACTTTAGGGCTCTAGTAGCTACTTCTTAAACAAGGTGCACTTCAGAAATTTAAACAAGTGGAAAACTATAGAGAAAAAGAAGTAACTTATGTTTCTCTCCTAGGGTTTAAGCAAGCAATTTCATAATTGTTAACATGAACCAAGTAAAATTTACCACAAGCATTCATTACATAAACAAATTGCATATTTTCTACTTACTTCACCAAGAATAATCAATCCAAACCCTAGTTGAAGATCTTCCACATTGAGAAATAGCCAAAATACACCAAAAATTACCTCTCCAAGAAGTTGTGCAGTAGTTAGTTCAGCCAATAACCCTTAAAGAGGGCCGAATTTCAGACCACACCACTTGTGTGATGAGTGATGATGAAAAAATGAGAGTATTTTCTCTCTATTTATACAATATCAATGACCTTTAATTAAAATTAGGTCATAAAAAGGCCGACCTGGCCAAATTACATCAAAAATCCAATTTTTACATAAATGAAAGTAATTAACCCCTCAAATCATCTCCAAGGGTGACTTCATTCCCTTCTAGGGTGATGTTGAGCCCCTAGGGTGAAACGTTGGGCTCTAGAAGCAAGACATTTGGCCTCTGAAGGCCCTAGATGATGCCACGCATGCCAATCATATCACAACTGACCTCAAGGTGAAAA
>JASDQU011178083.1:0-22333 GCA_032191745.1 Picea mariana
TCTTAAACCACATTGATTACTTTGACCTTTTGGGGCTTCTAGATGACATATGAGGGTCATCCAACTTCGTAAGGCCATATCTCTCAAACCGTGAGGAGTTATGTGACGTTCTAGATACCAATAGAAATGGCATGACATGTACTATCCATATAGAATAGTATTATCTAAAAATATATCATAACTCATACCATTACCCATTAAACAAAATTGGATCCATTACCCAAACCTGGGGTCTCCGACTTCTCATGGCCATAACTCTCTAACCGTGAGGAATTATGTGGCGTTCCACAAACCACCGGAAATGAAATGACAAGAACTATCCATCTAGGATATTTTCCCTAACAAATTCACTTTCCTTCATCTCATTATTCCACAATTAAGCATGGGTTATCTTACTCCACAAAGCGTCTTCTCGTGAGGGTTTTCACCATAAGGGGACCACTTTGGAGTTCATCCATATTTACTTCTTATCAACCATGAAAAAACAATAATGAGTCATATTCACATCAAACACTATTGGGTCCATTACCCAAACCTTTGTGCTATGGGTCTTTCTTCAAGGTTTGACATCAATGACAACCAACCTTAATCAACAAGTTTAGTATAGACATCCAATAGGGTTGCTACAACCTTTACCCATCCCTGAGTGGAAGTGGGAGGTAGTGACAATAGATTTCATCACAGAATTGCCCAGAATCGGCAAGCAACATGATTCAATCGTGGTGGTGGTAGATAAGATTACAACAACTGCACATTTTATTCCAATAAAGACTACTTACAAGGCGACTAATATTGTTGTTATCTTTTTAAGGGAAATAACATGATTGCATGGTGTTCCCAAGACAATTGTGTCTGACAAAGACCTGAAATTCAGCTCAAAATTCTGGAAAGGGTTATTCAAAGGGTTTAGAACGAATCTAAACTTCATCACTTCTTATCATCCTGAATCTGATGGGCAGACAGAGAGGGTGAACCAAGTGATAGATGATATGTTAAGGATGTATGTGATGTTAACCGTCTAAATGGGAATGCTACCTACACTTGGTAGAATTTTCCTACAACAATGGGTATGAAGCATCGTTGAAAATGAACCCATTTGAAGCACTTTATGGCAGAAAGTGAAATACTCCAGTAAGTTGGGATAATCCAATTGATAGAGCAGTAGTTGAGCCAGAGTTGCTCAAGGAAATGGAAGAACAAATGCTGAAGATTAAGCATAATTTGAAATATTCCCAAGACAGACATAAGAGTTATGCTTATAAGAACAGGATCCACAGGGAGTTCAAAGTGGGTGATCGTGTTTTTCTGAAAGTAAAAGTGAACAGAGGTTCCCTGAAGATGAGAAACTGTTCCAAGTTGGTAGCCAGATTTTGTGGACCATTTGAAATCCTAGAAAAGATTGGACCAGTTTCATATATGCTTGCATTTCCTGCATCTATGACTGTGCATATTGTGTTTCATATTTCATTGCTTAAGAAATATATACCTGATGCTAATCATGTAATCAATTGGAATGTTATTTAGGTGGAGCAAAAAGGCGTCTTGCAAGTGCATCCGGTGTGTATACTGGACCAGAAAAGAAAGCATCTTCAGAATTGAGCTATAGGACTTGTAAAAATCCAGTGGACCTAGTACCGTCCTTAGGACACAACATGGGAGCATGAATATGTTATGCGGGCAAAGCACCCACATCTTTTTGAAGATTTTGGAAATCTTGTTGTTGTTTTGTAAATAAGTTGCACTGAGGATAGTGAAAAATAAGGGGAGGGGATTGTAATACCCCAAGGACGAGCCCCTTCTAAATTGTAATTTTTCTTATAGGTTGGTGAGACAAATGGTTGTAAGCTCAAAGTCTTATGTGTTTATTAGGCTAGTGAGCTAGATGCCAAGGAAGGAGCCTGATATTTTGTTTGTATATGTAATTATGCATATCATTAATAAAAATAAAGACATTGTTGCATTTAGACCCTCCATGAAGAAGACTTATGGGGGACTAAGCTTCACTAGGTAGAGTAAGGAAGGGGGGCAAAGTATTGGGCCTAGGGGATAAGATAGGGGCCTTACCTCTAGAGGAATAATATTTTAATATTATTTCCTAAAGACTAAGGTGAACATTATATGTTTTGTTATCCTAAGTTCCTAGAAATTCGGACGTGGGCTTAATGGAGCACATGTAGCTCTAGAAAGACAAGTGTTGACCTAGGTGCATGCATCTAAAGTTGAAGCATCAACTCATGTTGGGGGGGTTCACGATTCAGTTTTCCATCATTAGCCTCAATCATGCTTCCATTCTCCCATCTGTCACGTGAACTTAATTTTGTTCTTTGTTTGCATCTGCATATGGGCGCATAGTGAAGGAGACCCTCATGGGAAGGTTTTCATCCTGTCTATTTCCCCTATTCATCCTTCTTCCCTCTGCGTTTGACCTCTACCTACCCACACACATTTTTGAAACCAGATCAGGGAATCCATCTTGTGTTGTTTCTTGTGAAGCCCGGCGCAATTGTAGTCACCCGAGTCGTGTTGAGACTTAGCATTAGGTTGTTTCCTGTTTGGGTGTCAATACCCATTTTTCCCTGTTGCTGTTAATTGTTGTTGCTTTCAATCGTACCGTGCTGTAGCTGAGTCGAAGACTGGTTATCAGACCTGTGAGAAGCTCTCTCATGTGCGAGAGTCTGCTGGGAAGTGACTTCTCCTAGAAGGGAGTCCCGTAGTAGCCACAATACTTTGAGACTTCTAGTCCAACCTGTTGCTAAAGCCCAAGGTAAGGGAGGTGTAATAGAAGATGGACTTGTAGTAGTGAAGGTGTACTGCATTGGGGTGGATAAGGTGTGTGGGGATTGAGGGTTTGTGTGTTGTGGGCATAAGTGATTTCTGGGATAAAATATCCTTCCTGTTTCTTTGTGCAACTAATTTGTTTTCCTTGCCAAACCTACAATTCCCTTGCCCGATGGAGTTTAGTCCCAGCTCAGGGGTGACCCACTGCTGAGAGTGATGAGCAGCACAGTATAAGGCTGGGAGGTTCATGGAAGTTCTGCACGCAGTTGGTGGATTCACTCCAGATAAAATATAAGTATCATTTATGTGATTGATTATGAATTTTATGCATGTTTTTTTCTAGTGAATGATTATCATGTATTCCCTTGTGTATATGAATTAATGTTAGTTTTCATTGATTGTATATGGTAGAAGTAATTTCGTGATTACTATGTGTTAATTATTTTAATTCATTAAAATTCATGTCATTTATATATAAGTGTATATTCTTTAGTAGTGGCAATAACCGGTCTCTAGAGGGTCGAGGATGTTACAACATAAATTGCTAGCCACTAAGCCTATGAAACCCAATGTTTCAACTGTCAAGGAATTTATTGAGGGAGATTTCATTTTGGTGTGGAAGTGGTAGGGATGGGTGGAGCAGTATGACATCTTCTGTCAGTAATAAATAAAGTTCATCCCAGAGTTGGCTCCTCATTTGAAGTAATCCTGGGTGATGAATGAGAGGGTTGAATCAAAATGAGTAAAAACTTGTGGTCAGGCCCTCCATTTTTGTAAATGACTATGTTTTAGGAAAAGGGCCATAGGTCAGTTGGAAAAGAAGCATAAACCACCAAAAATATTGAGTTCTAGTTGGATGGGTAGTGAAAAAAGGACAATATCATTGAGCTGTAACAAGAAAAGGATGGAAAAATAATGGATTGGACAATACCTTTAAAGTGGAATAAAGAATCCAAGAAGAAGACGAGGGAAAAGTATAAATATTGGAGCTATGTAATGGGAAAGGGGTTGGTCATAGTGTTCATTGTTATTATTTTTTTTGAGTAGGAGAGATTTGTTGGACACACCGACCACACTGAGAGGGGGGGGTGAATCAGTGTATGGCTCTTTTTCAACTTCCCTTCACAAAATGCCTTAGCTAGCAATCACCATTTACTTGTAACTTATTACTGTCATTTATAACTAGTTGTATGTGAACATATATCATAAATATAACAACAACATATATCATCAATAAGCCATCACCACAAAAAACACAAAGAACATAATATGCATGTACAATTTTATTTTTATCATGGAATACAATCCTTGGGTTTATCATCAACAACTGAATAGAGTATCAACTCCACAAGAGCACCAGCTCTGCAATGCAAGAATCATCTTACACAACTCAACACCATTTGAGAAGAGGATTCAATCCTCAATAGATACCAATATTTCAACAGGTACGTGACCTGTTAGTAGTGCAGCATGTGTATGTATGCACCCTACCAATAGTGAATGTCACATATGTATGCGGCCTATCTGTACTGCAACCTACGTATGCCCTCTGAAAAACTAGAGTTTTTTCTCCTTCAAAAACTCAGATCTTATGCATGCTTCAGTCACATACACTTCTTCCTTTCACTGTCCAATCTGTACCATAACCAATCACAACACATCTATGCTTTCCAACAACTTACTCATGCTCCTCAACCATACAATATGAATGTTACTTAATTATGTATAAGTAACCAGTATACTATGGCAACCATATCAGTACTGAAACATAAGAGTGTTTCTCACTCAATCAATCAACCACATAAATCATATCACAACATCCATACCATAATTCCTTAAGCATTCACCATACCATAAGCAAAAGTATCCATAAAAAAAATCATGTAACCATACCAGAACTTCTATGGAAGATCTGAGCCCATAGAATGTAGATATGGAACTTGCTTCATCCTTCAGGAACCTGACACCAACTCACATTCAAGTCACCATGACTTTATTCAAATGTACACGCTTTGATCTCCTTCATCCCGCGTGTGTACCCACCCTACATCACTATAGCCCATGTATGTACACGCTCTGACTCACTATAGCTCACGCTATCTTTCAGAAACTAGGGTTTCTAAACTTCTAAAGCTTTCACCTTCAAGATCTCAGACTTATGGAAACTTTGATGCGTCCACGGGATCCTGCAATCACTCTCTTCCTCAGAATAGATCTTCAATATATGCTCAAGAGAGATGTCTTTACAAGAGACCCATGCCTCTTATTTATACTCTCCAAGTAGTTTCCTTAGAAGCATCCACTAGGCCACTTTGTCTACATATCCATTTTATCCTAATAACCACTTTTTCCATATGGCTACCTTTATCCAACTTTGTCCACATAGCGACTTTCTTCACATGACCACTTGTCCATTTAACCCACTTTCCTTATTTTATGGTTAACCCACTTATAACCACTTTCCATAATTAGAGAGTTATTCACTAACTTAAATAATCCTCTTTAACTTCATTATTTCACTTTATTATTTAAATAATTTCTTCTTTGTAAACACTTTCACTTCTTTGACCTTTTGGGGGCTTCTAGCCAACAATGGGGGTCCTCCAAGTTCGTAAGGCCATAACTCTCAAACCATGAGGAGTTATGTGATGTTCCACATACCTCCAGAAATGGCATGACAAGAACTATCCATCTAGGATAGTTTCACTGACAAATTCACTGATCTTCATCTCATTATTCCACGATTAAGCATGGGTTCTCTAACCATACTTCTAGGATAACTCAACCGCAA
The DNA here is from genome assembly GCA_032191745.1 of Picea mariana. Lineage (NCBI taxonomy): Eukaryota > Viridiplantae > Streptophyta > Pinopsida > Pinales > Pinaceae > Picea > Picea mariana. The sequence continues at coordinate 5,570 of JASDQU011178083.1, forward strand.
AGCGTCTTCCCGTGAGTGATTTAACCATAAGGGGACCACTTTGGATTTCATCCATTTGTACTTACTATCAACCATGAAAATACAATAATGAGTCATCTTTACATCAATCCAACTGGAATAACCCATGACAATACATCACTATGACATTGTCCCTTTGTCATTGATTCTATGCATGACCACATGATCCAACGATCAATAAATTAATGAATCCATCCATCTACACATCATATATCAATGAAAATAAATCAGGAACATGCTTCATCTATGCATCGATCCATCTATTCATCATATATCAAATACATTGATCCATCTTCATCTATGCATGATATCATCTATGCATCATATATCAATGACTATGCATTGATCCATTCATTTAAAACAATGAAAATACATACTTCATCAATATACTATGACAAGACATTATTCCTTTGACATCAATCCTTTGAAATCAATGACAACCTGATCCAACAATCTAGAGAAGTTCCAAAGAAACTAAGTAAATATCCTCCAAATGACCTTACGGATAACCAAGAGGACACTCATTCTACTCACAATATGAGATTGGTTAAGGAATATATTACGCCATTGTAGCAGGACCTAGAATATTTTCGTGCAATACTCGAATTGTTCCTGGAGCACACAGTCATGGTTAGGATGCTTCCTCAAGAGATTCAAGACAGGTGAGTGTAGTAATATATTTACCATGTCCAATGATTGGGTTTGGATCTTAGAAGAGGGGAAGAAGCTGATAGAATAAATATGGATTCAAATCCAATAGATGAATAAGGAGGTGCAAGAGATCACTGACCTTATTTTCCAGTAGGAGAAGTTTACGTAGATATAATAAGCCTATGAGATAATCGATGGGATGTATGAGGCTATTCGAGTTGTCAAGAAAGAAATCAAGGAATCCAATCCTACAATTCATGATACCTATGTCAAGATGCAACAGTTGGATTTGGTTGTAGAAATGGAGTGGCAAACATTGCTAGCCACTAATCCCGTGGAGCCCAATGTTTCAACTATGAAAGAATTTATTGCAAGAGATTTCGTTTTGGTGTGGAAGTTGTAGGGATGAGTGGAGCAGTATGACATCTTTTGTCAACAATAAAAAAAGTTCATCCCATAGTTGGGATCTTGATTTGAAGTAATCCTGAGTGATGAATCAGAGGGTTGAATTAGGATGAGTAAAAACTTGTGGTCGGGCTCTCCATTTTTGTAAATGACGATGTTTTAGGAAAATTTCCACATGTCAGTTGGAAAAGAAAAAGAAACCACCAAAAATATCGAGTTCTAGTTGGATGGGTGGTGAAAAAGGACAAGATCATCAAGATCTAACAGGGAAAGAATGGAAAAATAACGAATGACACAATACCTTTGAAGTGGAATAAAGAATCCAAGAAGTAGACAAAGGAAAAGTATAAATATTAGAGCTATGTAATGGGAAACATGTTGGTCATAGTCTTCATTGTTATGATTTTTTTTTAGCAGGAGAGATTATCCTAGTAGCTCATATTTTGGATTACGCTCTAGCTATCTGAGTCTTGTATTGCTAATGTAAGGGTTTATGCTGATATTATTGTTTCCTTCATAGCACAATATTGAGTCTATAATGGGTTATGTGGAGTTGTATCTTGTTGTGCAAGAGATTGAATTAGAGACCTATGATGTATGTTGATTTTGTAGTGTTGGATATGCTAATGTAAATATGTTCTTGGGCTCTAAAATTTCTTGTTTTGATGATCTACTATGATGTGTATGAATCTAAGTTTATTTCATGCAATTACTTATTTCTTGTCTAGTTAAGTATTTGATCATTTCTTATGGATATCTTTGGTATTTGCTACATTTCCCTAATTAATGTTAAGGTAAATATGATATTCCATTCTCTCTCACTCAGTTCATCATCCAATTCTCGGCTATGCCTCGAGTGAGACTTAATTCCATTTAAGAAGGATGAACATGTTGGCATTGCTAGACTATAGTAGTGCCTTTTGTTGTCAGCCTTAGAGAACCATGGAATCAACCTTGCACCAACAACCTAGTGAAAATTTTTTTACTGGGAGGAATGAAGGGTCAACTAATACCCTGGATAGAAGCACGAGCTTGATTCCACCATTGATTTTGGGAGCTTGACAGAATCACTTGTGTCTGACAACAGAAATCGAGGATATTGAGGACATGAGGAAGAAGACGAAAAAGGTGGAAAATACCAAAATTCGTAGTAGAGGAGTAGATGATAAAACAAAGAGAAAAAGAGGACGTGAGACATAAAATATAGTAGTTGGTAAAGTTAAAGAGAAACAACATGCAAGTGCAACAAGACAAACTCAAACAAATGGTTATAAAAGAAAGAGTGAATTACAGATTCACAAACATATGGTGTGATGAGTTGAGGGATTCATGCACACAAATATGAGTAGTCGAGAATATTGGGAATATTTTCTGAAGAAAATAGAAATCTTCCCCAAGGGATTAATGGTCACCCTAGAACAAAGAAGACTCATATCTATACTATAGAAATAGAGGACCACAACTTGGTACTTATTGGAAAAAAATAGACACTAGTAAGGGGAGGTTGTCGAGGGACTGTGTAGTAGAGAAGGGGACCCCTTGTGCATAGGAAATATAGTTTGGAAGGTACATAATCAAATCACGAAGGTATCAAGCTCAGTAGGAGGAGGGAAAATTCTATTGTTTCCAGTGGAACAAAGGAGAGTAACCTTCCTAAACCATTTTTTGATTTTTCAGTTAGCTAAGTCAATCCCCTGGTGGTATCATGGACTAGCATGGGGGTAGAATGTTGTAGAAATACATTGTGCAACATAGAATATAGTTGGGTGTAAATGCATTTCCCCTCACCCACTTGGATGGTCAAATACTTCACTAAACATATAAGTGCTTAATATTTCCATGTCCAATGCATGTTGAATGGTAAAGATAATATATATATTTTTAAACGAAAATTTGGTTAAAAGAAAGAATGTTGAATTCCTGAGTAAAATGGATTAAGTAGGATTTTATTTCACTATAAACTATGACAAATATAAATGAATGACTGAGAAGGGTTAATACATGCTGTATCCCTATATGTTGCTAGCCCCTTGAATGGAAATATTACAAGATACAAATATTATTTTGGAAGATTGATAATAGAGTATCCCTAATTTATGGTAAGGTTCCTGTGTAATTCTAAGAACACTTAAACTTGGTGACTTTACCCTTCTTTGAAATGGAAAGTTTACATGATGGAAAATATTTAAAATTGGATTATGGGGGTAGAAGTGTCTGTAGCAAGTTGTAGAGAAGGGAAGTGTCCAAGGAATTCAGGTAGAATGCTAGTATGCTCAACCTGATAAGAAATTAGGATGGTTAAGCCTTAGAATGAGCCTCTACCTTGAAAAAAACCCATATTTGAACTACAAATATCGACAACCAGTGATTCTACGAAGGAAGAAGATCATTACCATTGGTCAGAAGGAGAGACCATTGGAGATTCCAAGTCATGAAGTTCTAATCAAACTCGGATTTATTATATTCCATTGATATATTAGAAGGAAATATGATTATATCTAGGCCATAGCTATCTAATAACCCACCAAAAAGCCTTCTAAAAGGTGAAAAGTTGGTAATTTTGGAAAGGACGAATATGAAGGACATTTGATGGGTACGTCTGATGGAGGATTCTGATGGTGAGAGTGTCCATGGATGCAAGGGCCATTAATCTATTGGAAGGGATTCCAATGGATTTTTATTTGTTGGATCAAGAATGATACAAAATGATGATAAATACTTAGAAGGAGAGAGGTGTTGGTTAAGTACCATGAAATTATATGACCTAGAGTACACCCTAACCACCAGATGGGATGCACCAAGGAAAATTGGATCAATCAAAATAGTCTCATTATAGACTATTAATTGAAACGATATGTCGTCACTCTGGGTGGATGCAATCCAATATTAAAGGGCCCCACCTATTCACATGATGACTAGGTGATGAGAAGGGTGATAACCAATGAGTAGATTGAAGTGTTGATCTAATCATGAATGTTTATTTCCATCCCCAAGGACCATTTTATTGATTAGAATGATTCATCAGAGAGATTTTGTAAGGTACCATATGTAATATAATATGCAGAAAAAGGAATATTCGACAGATATAATTGGAACAACAAAACATTGAGAAGAGAAATACTATAAATAATACCTTTATTCAAAGAAAGCAATGATTTGTTACCTATTTTAGGGGAAACCGTTAACATAGCAGAGATCTATTACACTAATTATCAATACAAATCTTTCTCATGCCTCCTACTCTTATTTATACTAATTCTATCTTCTAAATAACATTCTAGAAGAATATCTTTCTAGAAGAAGAAGCTTCTATTAGGTCTTCTTACATTGACTTTCTCATATTTATTAAATAGGACTTACTAACTAATGTCAGTCTTTATTACATTGAAAATGTGTTATTCTATTGATTTGAGGGGTTGGGGAGGTTAGGTCCCTAACATGCCTCCCCCCTTGAAAAAGTGGCTCATACTCAAGGCTTAATATGAAGAAATTGTTGCAGAATGGTAGTTGGCTCCCAGGTGGCATCTTCCAGTGGAGTATCAATCCATTGAACTAGAACTTACTCAATGGTGTGTTGATAGATAAAATGCTCACACTACTCCAATACAACTTGGGGTTTCTACCAAATGGAACCTTCTTCATCCAACTTCGGTAGATTGGTCTAGGTGTGACACATGGTGCCAATCACTTTCTTCAGGCATGAGAAATGAAAAAAAATATGTATCTTGGAGTGGTTAGGAAAGGCTAACTAATATTCCACTGGCCCCATGTGCTTAAGAATAGTATAAGGACCTTAGAATTTGGGGGCCAGTTTCTGACACTATTTGGATTTGAGTGAATTTTTATTGTATAGTTGTAAATGAAGAAAAACTTGGTCCCCTTCAGCAAATTAATGTTCAAAATAACCCTAGTTTTCCTATTGCTTCATGCGGTTTTGAGCCATGACCAAATTTTATTTGAGAGTACTGAGAATGGTCATGCAAACTATAATATTGCGGTCAACCTCCTGAACCTTGGATACTCTTGGCATGTGTCAAAGAGTCGATGGTGGTTTCTGTCTATATACTGCTTCAAATGGGGTCATTGTGCGTGCCAATATGGTAAGAGCTGTAGTACCACCATTCAACTAGGGGTAACCATTGAACCCATTAATGTTTTCTATCCAATGAAAAACGCCTAAAATATGTTTCCAAACACTTGTTGACCTCTTCTGTTTGGCCATGTTTCTGAGGATGATAGGTTGTGCTAAGATTCAATTAAGTTATGTGGAGATTGAACAATTCTTGTTGAAAATTGATGGTAAAAGATGGATCACGATTAAAAGAAATAGAATGAGGCATCCCTTGAAGTTTGAATATAATATCCATAAACATTTGAGCCACTTTGGATGTTATGAATGGGTGTTGAAGAGCACATAAATGAGCATATTTGGAAATATGATCGCTACCACCATGATGATGGACTTATTGCCTTATTTGGGTAATCCAACAATGAAATCCATAGAAATATCCATCCAAATAGTAGCTGGAAGTGGAAGCAGCTAGAGTGTGCCAAGATATTTGACAATCTCTCCCTTATTGCACTACTAGGTATCACATTCTGCCAAAAAGGTGTGTATTTTTTGTTTCATACAATCCTCGAAAAAAGAGCTTTTGACCCATTCATAATTTTTGGTAAAACGTGAATGGTTGGTTGTAGGTGAAGCATGAAAATTAGAGAGAACCATGGATTTAAGCGCTGACCATTTTTTTAAATATAGGAGACCTTTATAGAGAAACTCTTCTTTGTGCCAAGAGTACCCTGGAGCAACTTTGGGATGCCATTGCATTTTTTGGATTAAGTTAGAAATTTTGGGGTCTTTCAACCATTCCTGGAGGACATATTGAAGGAAGTTGATGACAATGAATGAGAGGGAAAAGAGGGACCCTTGTTCTTCATATTTCCTAGAAAGAGCATCAAGCACTACATTTTCTTTACCCTTCATGTAAATGGTATCATAATTGTATCCAAATAGCTTGGTCACCCATTTTTGTTGCTTCAAGGTGGAAAGTATTTATTTCAGGAAGTACTTGAGGCTTTAATGATATGTTTTAATTTGGAAGTGTCGATCCAATATATAAGGGTGCCATAGATACATTGCATGCAAAATAGAAAAAATTTCCCTTTCATAGATAAATTGGCCCAAATGTCGATATGACAATTGTTTGTAGGTAAAATCCAAAGGTCATCCATCTTACATAAGGACTTCCATGATTCCTCTCCCTAATGTAACACATTCATGAACAAAGGTCTTGGTGAAGTCAGGTAGGGTGAATATTGGAGTAGTGCACCAAGATTGTTTCAAGGTTTGGAAGGATTGGTTAGCGACTAGATTCCAACTGAAAGAATTATTTTTAAGGAGAGTTGTTATAGGAGACACAATTTTGCTACAATTATGAAAAAACTTATGGAAATAACATGTTAAACCTAGGAAACCACACAGAGTTTTAATATTTTCAGGGCGAGGCCAATTCTACATAGCTTCAATTTTCTTGGGATCCACCCTTACACCATCATTTCCAACAATATGACCCATGTACTCAACTTTAGAGACACAAAGAGAACATTTAGACAATTTGAGGAAATTGTTTTTCTTGGAGAAGAGATGGAGATCAACTTCATCCACATGGGTGAGATGGGATTGCCATGTTTTATTATAGATGATAATATTATCAAATAATACTAAAAGAAAGTGACAAAGGAAAGCATGGAAAACATGATGCATGAGACTTTGAAAAGCGTAGGGGGATTTACAAAGACCAAATGGCATGACCAAAAATTCATAGTGGCCCTCGTGAATGCGAGATGAATTTTTTTGAATGTCATCCTCTTTCATACGTATGTGCTGGTGGATAGAATGAAGGTGAAGTTTGGTAAAGTATTGAACCCCACTAAGTGCATCCAGAGGTTCATATATGTCAGGAATGGGGAATTTTTCCTTGATGGTAAGTTTCTTGAGGGAATACAAATCAGGACACATGTTTGAAGTGCCTTCCTTCTTGAGGACCATGCTGATAGGGGAAGAATAGGGGCTCATATTGGGAAGGATAACACCCACTTCTAGCAATTCTTGGACATTTTTCTCAATTTCAATTTATTTAGAAAAGCAATGAGAATAAGGGCACACATTTAGAGGAATAATTCATGATATTAAAGGGATGGAATGATCATTTTCATTGCGGGGGGAAGGCCCTGGGTAGTTTGGAAAATAATGTGATGTCGGGAAAGGATATATTGAAGTTCAGGATGCATCGAGGGAGTCTCAAATGACTGAATCAAATGGATTTGGGAAATGATGTCGGAGTGACCTTTTTTGAGTAACTTTTCCATGTGGTGGGAAGCAATGATCTTCGGTGAGCCTGTTGTAATGACTTGGAATTTATATTGTTTTCCTTCTTATTGAACATGGTTATTTCCTTAAAATACATTGTGATGGGGTCAAGAGTGTGTAGCCATTCAACACCATGCACAATGTCACAACCAACCATGTCAATAGAAAACCTGTGATATTTCAAGTTATACTGACCAATTTGTAGGTGCACATTTTCACAATGCTCCCCACATTTCATGGAACCACTGTTGCAAATCATGATTTGAAAAGTATTGACAACAAAGATATAACAATTGATTTCTTGGGAAAGGAACTCATGAATGGAATTATGAGTGTTTCCACTGTAAACTAAGATGAATTTCCTTTTTTTAATGTAACCAATTAATTTGAGGGTTTGGGGAGAAAAATATATAGTGAGATCACGTAGAAAGATTAGTGGGTCAACTTTAGGAGGATCAGTGAGTGACATAAGATAATATGCTAGGGGTAGAATTGTCTTAGGTGAAACCTTGGAATATTAATCAGAAACATACTTTAAAATGGACATAAAAAATTTTGTTCTTTACACTTCTGCCCCAAAGAGTATTTCTCGTCCAAATTATAGAAAATGCCATTGAGCTGGAATTTCGACATTTCCACCCATGTTAATTTTTGGACCTTTAGAGGACTGGCTAGAGGGGCAGGATTGGGAGGGTGAGAGAAAGGAATAAAAGAAGGTTTTTTGTTCTCAAAAAAGATGAACTATTATGCCTCCTTCGTGCATTTAGTTTCTTCCAACCAAGTCTTGGGGCGAGCCATGAGGACCTCACTCAGATTTCATCTTTGAGGCCAACGGTAAATATTTACTGAAATAAAGAATCAATTATACCCTCCTTTCGAAAATCCAAGTGCTCAAAGGAATCGAAAAAATCTTCCATTGTTCCTGACTTGGTCAAACAACCTAAATGGTGGGTCTTTGTGTCAGAGAATTCATATATCTCAACAACAAAATATGTCCAAGAAACATACCCTTTGCATGCATTTCTACACTATTTCCATCATTCCATATCCAAATAGACAACATTGTAATGAAGCTTGGTCAATTCATAAGTAATGCCATGTATGGTAAAATAATGTTTCATCTGAATGACCCAGGCAGTTGGATCCAAGCCATCAAATTTTTTAATATCAACCCTAGAAAAACATAGGTCACAATTGGAATGAAAGTGCAAAGGATTATAAGAGTCAACACCTTCGACTTGGGGTTTTGGGCCAAAGGAGCAAGGACCCTAGGTGCTCAATTGTTGTAAAGTGGATTTGAGTTTTGTTATTTGGCTGGAAATTTGGTCTAGTGTATGGTCCATTTTGACATGAATGGAAATAATGTCATTATTCAGTTTTTTATTGGTTTCATCTTGGAAAGTGGGGGCCATTAGGAGATGAGGGGTGGATCCATAGACAAAAAGAAAGATAAGTGATATGTACCACTACGATTAGGGAAATAAGTGTAAGCTAATGGGATAAGTGGAAATAAGGATGTCGGGAAGGTTATGGTTCCACGAGAAAAAAATGATTAAAGTTATAGGTATCACAAATATCAAGACTAAAAGAGGAATTCAATGGGATAGGTCTCAAATAAGGGTGCAGGAAGTACCCAATTTTTTTTTTTGTTTCTTATGTTGTTTTTAAACTCTCACAGAATTATGCTCTGGCCTGAATAATATTGTAGTGTTGGAATTCCCAAAATCGCAACAGAAAAATATGTGTAGCAATTTCACAACTAGAATGTAGGAGGAAAGGTTGCGCAACCCAAATATCCTTTCTATTCCTTTTCTGGTATGTTCCCCATAGGTTATTGTTTGCAAGGTACCTATGGAGAAGGGTTTTCCTTATGTTATAGCTCCCTGAAATACATGCAGGTTCAAAAAGTAGTACTTGGACCAATATCTTAGGGAATCAACTCAAGAGCCTCAACCATACTTTTATCCATACTACCCAGTAACCCAAGTACTAGAGAGTATCTTCCTGAGTGTTTTTCTCGGTGGCATTATAACAATCAAGCGACCAATCGATTGATCAAGGGATACTTTTAGAAGACCTAAGGGAGTTCCAATATATCTATTGGTACGTGGGAGTGATGGTCATGTAGATATTCTTTCTGATGCAGTACTACTCGAGGGGTACCGATAAGGGTTACAAAGTTTCCAACAAGGGAAAAAAATTAGTTTCTGGGAAACCCTGTGAAACCGTGTGTATCACCTACATGTAGTCTTCCCCATCAAAATTTTACTCATTGAATGACATATATATGTTCTTTAAAGACACCGATAGTAAACATCTCCACCCTAGGTAATTTGTACCCACAATTCCTGCCAAGGAAAGTTCTATGATACCACTTGAAAGGTACCATATGTAATATAATATGCAAAAACATGAATATTCAACATATATCAATGGAACAAGAAAATATTGAGAAAATAAATGCCAGAAATAATACCTTTGTTCAAAGAAATAAATTTTCACTTTCCTCTTTAAATGCCACAAAATTACATCTTTTGAACACACTCAAAAGGAGTCAATATGTTATTAATCAAACCATGGAATTGGGTATTTTTCTTTGCTACGATTTCTATGTTTGCAATGTATCAAGGCCTTTGAATCCCTTTATCAATATCCTTCTAGAGAAAGGGTTCTCTTCTGCATCCTAGGAAGCTAAAATACCTCTCATGGCCATGGAAGAGGGGTTACAAACCCCCTCATACATTAACATAGTTGTGAATGAACAACCGAGAGCAAAGAGTTCACGGCCACCATTTGAGTTGTCACCTCACCTTCGACAATAAATTATTTAGGATGAGTAGAAATTTGGAAAGGAAATAGAGGTCAAAGTGGAAACCTCTCATCCAAAAGTGACTCACATGTGGGATCCAGAGAAATGCATCCCATAGACCACCCCAACATCAAGGTATGTAATCAACTTTGCTAGAGTGGGTGAACACACATAGTTCATGAAGGAACATTCTTTAATAGAGAAATTTTTAGGACTATGGTCCTATGAGTGTGATTTAATCTGATGGATCAAAACCTAGTGGAACCCAAAATGTCACTATGGCATTCAATTGGTATCAAAGGGTTTCTTCACAGCCGTATTCTTTAATCTCAAAAATACAGACCATGTCTTTGAAAATGACCCATATTTATTCAACTTTGTAGGGTTGTACCTAATATTATAGACAGATCATTTCAACCTAGAAAAAGAAGAATTCTCCTATGCACTAGTATAGATCCACCTCTATTTTCTTCCGCGAGAATTTTGGTTAGAAGAAATCCTAGGAGGCATTGGAAATACTCTTGGAGTTTATGTAAAATCTTCATAGGGTACATGAAAGAGAAAGTACACCTCATATTCCTACACCAGTATTTATCTGAACGTATCTAAAGTCTTGCAAGGATCTTTAACCCTTTAATAACAAAATGAGGAATGGACACAAACTATAGACTATGAGCATATTCCCTTTCTCTACCAGAAGTGCCATGAATAGGAAGAAACCAAACCCAAGAAAATATGGTCAAGGGAAAAGAAAGAAGCCATCCACCAACAAATCTTTTGAAATTTTAACCAAGTTGCCAGATTCCCAAGAGGTGGAAAAACCACACCAACATAAAAACAGAGGAACCGTATAAGGAAACACACAACATATTCTAAAGCTAGTACTAGAAAATATCATACAATCAACCTATGATGCTCATATGGAAGAAAACCAATTCACAGAGGATAGGGGAGATATGGACATAATCATAGATGAAAGAGACTTTACCGATATAGATCTAGAGAAACTTGAGGAAGATTATAACAAGAAGGAACTACAAAGTCTCCCTCTCGCGAAACTGTGCAATTTAAAAAAAGTATATATTGATTCAATAGTGGATGCAACATCTTGATCTAGAGGAGCATTGAGAATCCACTCAGATCTAGGAAAGGATCATAGGAAAACACCTAAGCAAGGGAAAATACGAGAGTTAAAATCAGTGTAGCAACTCATTCAAAACAGAGGTAGCTTTATGATCAACTCGATGCAAGTTTAAATATCTCTGAGGGATTATTCTCCCCCTGCCCCTCCTCCATCATCATGGAGATTCTATCCTGGAATGTAAGAGGACTAAATGGAATAACTAAACAAACAGTTCTTTGAAACTGTATAATGGCAGAAGAACTAGAGATTTTATTACTCTAATAAATGAAATGCACATAAAATTTATTAGAATTTGTCTTTGAAGGTGCTAGAAACAGAGCAATTGTGTATATAATGACTCCAATGGAGCAGCGAGAGGAATGACTATCTTATGGAACCATGCAACAATAGTTTTAGATAGTTTCTACTCTTCTACTTGGATGTTGTCAGATCACTATCGATCCATTGGTTCCAACAAGGAAGGGGTCATCAGTAATGCCTATGGCCCCCATAAACCACAAGAGAAGGAAAACAAGTTCTTGAAAATCCTTTCAGCCTTGGAAAATCTAGTGGGTTAGAAATGGTGGATTATCAAAAGATATTTCAATATCATTCTTTCCTTGGAAGAAAATAAAGGAATAATTAGAAGATTGGAAAAGGATAGTGAGAGCTTCCAAAACATAATAGAGTATTTTATCTTAATATATATTTAAGCAAAAAATGACACATTCACATGGACCAACAAGAAATCTAGTACACATTAAGTGTCTTTTCAGTTGGATTGATTCATCGTATAGGAATACCTCATGCTGGAAGTCCCTTACTCGAAGTGAATATTCTCCCCAAGTCAGGATCATATCACTTTCCAGTTAGGTGTTGGATCGACACCATTAGGTCCCCCAAATTCAAGCCTTTTTAGTTTGAAATATTTTGTCTTTCACATCTAAATTTTCAGGATCTTGCCAATACATGGTGGTCAAACACAACAATCTCACATTGAACCCTAATGTATCGATTCTAATAAAAGATAAATAATTTCAAAGAGCATCTCAGGGAATGGAACAAAAATGCATTCAGTAACATATTTTTGGCATAATGATCTCTAGAGAAATGATTGGAGGAGATCCAAATCAATTACATTTAACAAGGACACTGATAATATCTACAGTTCGAAGAGGAGCTTCTAAAAAAAAATTAGAGGAAAGATATAAGAAAGAGGAAATCCTCTCTCTCCATAAATCAAGAGTGTAATGGCTCAAGGAAGGATAAAATAACATGAAATTCTTTCATCGATCCATGATACAAAGAATAAATGTCAATCATATTACTAAGATGGAAAATGTGCAGGGCTAATAGATCATGGACCATGAAGGAATGGAGAATGAAATCATAAATTACTACATGAATCTCCTCTCAGAATCGATCCCTAATATATCTGAAGCCATTAAAATTACTCATCATATTCTAAATCTCATCTCTCTTGAAAAAATGAGGCACTCATGAGGCCTATCTCAATCGAGGAGGTAGATCGGGCTATGAAGGAGATGCTCATGGGAAAACAACTAGGGCCTAATGAATTTACAACCGACTTCTTCCACCATTGTTGGTCAATGGTCCAAGAGGAGGTTTGATAAATTATTGAGGAATCTCTCTCTTCGGGTAAAGTCCTATAGGATCTCAATGCCACTTTCCTCACTGTTATTCCTAAGGAGGAAATGGTTTCCCACCCGTAATAGTTCAATCCCATCACATTGTGTAATGTAATATACAAAATCATCACCAAAGTAATAGCTCTCACACTCAAGCCTATCCTCCCCTTCATCATCTCTAAGAAGTAGTCGAGCTATGTTGAAGGATGTCAAATTTTTTACAACATCATATTGGAACATGAGGTAATTCACTCTCTCAAATCCACTAGATCCCTGGGTATTCTCACCAAACTAGATCTCTCAAAATAGTTTGATAAATTAAGCTAGAAATACATCCAATCTATTCTCCCTACTTTTGGTCTTGGCAATGAGTAGGTGAATTGTATCATCAACCTCACCTCTTCAAATCTCTTTTCCATCCTTGTAAATGGTGTCTCTTCCAATACCTTCAACCAATCAAGAGGAGTCTTCCAAGGGGATCTACTCTCTCCTTTCCTATTTTTTATTATGGTTGAAGGAATGAGTCATTACATCAAAGCCTCCATAGGGGATGGATCCCTTCAGGGCCTTCCTCTTCATGTTATCTAGCCTAAAACCTCCCATAGTTAATTTTTGGATGACACATTGTTAATGGGCACACCCACAACATAGGAAGAAAAAAACTTAAAGACCATTTTATTTTATTTCAGTGAAGCTTCGGGAACATCTATTAACCTAGACAAATCCTAGGTCTATTTTTCCAACACACTTTTATCTATTCAGAACCACATATCCCTCTTATTAGGCATCCCCCAGAGGTCCCTTCCATCCAATGACCTTGGCATTCCCCTTACCATTTGAAATCCTTAACCTTTCACACCCTTAACTTGGTTGGTCAGCTTGTTCGTATCAAACATGTTCTCCAAGATATACCCATATATCTTTTATCTTCCCTAGCTTCCCCCCAATTTGTGCTTAAAGGCATTTGTGATCTTCAAAGAAATTTCCTTTGGCAGCTCCACAAGTCAGAATGTAAATGGGCCTTGGTTAGTTGGGAAAAATATGAAAACCTAAGTTAAATGGTGGTCTTGGGATTTGCAACCCATGTTTTCTAAATGAAATAATGGGTGAAATTTTTTGGTGGTGGTGGATAAAGCACTTGAAAGATTTATGGGCCAGGTTGTGGAAGAAGAAATATGTCTTAAAAATTTACAAGGATCATCTTATTAGGTTGATCGACCCGATTTCGAGCTCAAATATCTCGAATTTTTTTTAGGGAAATTACTCCCTTATCTAGGAACATGCCTTATGGGAACTAAGAGATGGAAAAACTACACTCTTCTGGTCAGAATCTTGGAAGCAATTTTCTCTGCTACAATCCATGGAAAGAATGCATCACCTCCATAACCAAATGCAGAAAAAATAAAATTTAAAGGTTGTATACTTATGGAGGGAATCACCCTATACCTCTCACTGGAGATATTTGAAAATCTCTCACAATGACATCAATCTATCAACAAACTAAAACCTAGAGTCTTAGGAGGAAGCAACAATTTTGAGGAAAATACAAAAACAAGGAGGAGAGGATATTTTACATCAAGGAAACTCTCGAATTGACACCTTCACCATTAAAGAGTCTTACTATCTTAAATCTTAAATTCACCTACTACCAAAGGAATGGATCTGGCATACTGTATGGAATCACACCTCTTGCTGAAGGTTTCCATTTTCCTTTGTTTTCTCGTTTAGAATCGAATCTTAACTTGGGATAATTTAAGGAAAATGGGATTTATTGGACCCTCAACATGCCCACTATGTATGGAACAATAGGAATCCATGGAACATCTTCTAAATCAATGCCCTTTTGGTGTTGAGCTATGGGACAAAGTAGCTCAAATAATGAGAAAAATAGATAGAGAAAGGTATAACATCATTCACACTATCAAGGATCAGATATTGACATTCTACAATAATCCAATCCTCAACATAAGTTGGAAGTTGTTACCACGTTTTGATGTTTGGAAAATATGGAATGAACATAATATATTGGTTCTCCAATCCAATCGATCTTTGATAACATTTGTTTGGTCTAAGATTTTATGACATCACTGAAGATACTGTGAGATCACAACTTTCATCTGGAGAAGACTTCTCATGTAATCCCATTGGAAGCATCAGTCCATCCAAGTGGCACCTAAATCATCACCCAACTCTGCCACACCCATGCCCTAAACCTTGCCCTTTTCCCACTCAAATCCCATTCACCTGGAAATCTTTGCCTCCAGGATTGTATAAAATGATTTTTTATGGAACCTCCAAAGGAAACCTTGGCCCCACAAGTTTTAGTGTGGTAATCGAAGATAGTGGAAGGAAAATCAGACACATACTGGCAGGAAATCTAGGAATTGATTCTAACAATTCAACTGAGCTTTGGGGCCTTCTTTAAGGAATTCAAATAGAAACCCATTTTCAACTAAAATAACTTGTCATTGAAGGAGATTAATAGGTAATCATCTCTCTGAATACCATGATCGTACATGGTTTTGACCATACAAAAATCTCCCCCAGATGGTGACTTCTAAGCTCACTTGAACAAGTCAAATCTCTCCTCCTTCCAAGCCTTGTTATTTTCCCCTCACATGTATGTAGAGAGGCGAATAAAGTAGCTGATAAATTAGAAAATGAAGGGGTCTCCTTAAAGGGACAATATATATACATAGATGCCAACACTATCCCTACTCCCCACTACTCAAGAAATGTTTAGACCTCGCTCACCCAGATTTCAATTCCTCGGATGGGGTGACATTTTTACCACCATGCAATTAAAGAAGGATTCTCGACATGAAATCTCATATCCCATGTTATATTTTATGAGGTCGTGCATTTACGTTGAGCCACTATGTAAGATATTTTTCTCCACGGGAAATTTAGTGAACTGGTTCACAATGATGTTAGGATTTGATCTTATGGGTACCATGGAAGTGGAAAATTTCACCTCCAAATTAATTATGTCTTTCATGCATCAGAATGGCAATATCTGCCTCTTCCCATCCACATATTTCGCTATGAATTTCCCCTTTATTCTACTTGTAGGATTTGTTTTTTCTTTGGAGTGGCCTTGTCACACTCCATTTATGTTTCTCTTTTTTCCCTCTTGGGTTACCTATTTACCTCTCAAATCCATGCCTTAGAAGCATGGAAGGTCTTGACGAGGCTTGGACTATTACAAATATTTGGTTCATTGTATTTTCCCCATAAACACCCCCTTAATGGCTTCTAAACTGCCCCTAGCCTCTTCCTATACTGAGGCACGAAGTATGGCTATTGAATGAGAAGAGGATAGTTTGGGCTATGTTGTCATAGGGGAGGAATTTCCTTCTACTCCTCTCCAGGACACTACAGGACCTTTCACATGACGTCCGGGGACTATTCAATATTTATAAGAGCATAAATTACATGCCAATTTGTCTTAGGATGGCAACAATATTCCATCTCAATCTATAGGTGTTCATGTGGTTATAATCTAGGCCTTACAAAATGGTTCACCTGAGGACCATTGGGGTTCTGTCATCATTGAGGAAGATGATGCATTCAACTCTCTCTAGGAGAATATGAATGCATCACATGACAATGCATAGTGAGAAGATCTCACCATGCATGGCTTCTCCGACGAGCACCTTCAACCTCTCTTTGACATTCGTAGGGATGTAGCGGACCAAATCTTTTGGCAGGAGAATATTGTTGGATTACTTAAAGGGGG
>JASDQU011178085.1:26578-40437 GCA_032191745.1 Picea mariana
TAGTATTTTTTATTTCTATAACTTTTATGAAAAATAAATGAAATGACAACTATCTAAGCTAAGCAATAAAAATAACAATCCTAGCTGTAAATATAAACTACAAAAATGAACAGTGAAACATGTTTAGATTATAAGAAATTTATATATTAACTAAACTAATTAAATAACACTAACAGACTGACCTGTAATAGCATTTCCTATTTGTCCTGTGCACAGTACTCGATTTTGCTGTTTGATGGGGGCAACCCACAACAGATTTTCCAATACTTCACATAAACATGAAGCAAAAACGCTTTGAGTGCTAATGAAAAAACAAGTAAAATATCTAGCGACAACAATTTATCATTTGACAAACGATCATATTAAGATAAATCTGAGTATGACAATTTGTATATAACTGTTCATTGAACAAAGAACATCAACCTTCTAATCATCAAATGTAAACAGATTTATTGTTGTTTATAAAATGAGAGACATCAAATATGGACACTATTTAAATATCATCACATCAACCTGTAACAAATTATGATATCTAAAGTAGTCAAAAATTTGATTACAAATTGAAATGAACAAAAAACTTGAACAAAAGTATGATATATTGAAGCTAAATCTGTACAAAACATCCACTTTCATTCAAGTCTAAATAATCACCAATCCATAGTATCTACTCCCAAGCAACGATGATCTTTGTTTACAAAAATAATACATATATAAAGGCCACATGATCAAAACATTCCTTGTGGAAATTATCAAAACTGTTGCAAAAATTATGGGAATACAATCTCCCAAATTCCTATTTCTATCTAAGACTAACAGCCTAATCCAAAACTATGTAAAGAAAAAGCATGTTCAAATATGCCACAGTCAATCCAATCTCCTTTAAAATTCGTGTGTACCTGTCAATGCACAAGAATACATGATTTTCAGATTGCATTTTAGTTGTAAAATCAAAACAATTCAAATTTTCATAACTAGCTACAGAATCTCACGATTATGTAGCTAGTTATTATTATAAACAGAATCGTGTTTTATTCATTCAATCAAAACAGAAATGTATGCAATTTGAGCCACCAAATCCTATATGCTAATTCAACACAAACAAAATCATTTTAAAATCACTTATGAAACACCATACCTTGGTTTCAGGGATTCGATTTGATCAAGCTATTTTTGAATTGACAATGGCAGTGGCCGCCTCTACATTTTTGAAAACGACAGAGCCTGTGGTTTTCTGCCTTTTATCATTATCTTGGAGTCTATCATTTTCTTTGGTTAACACATTTACTCGGTCCTCCAAGGACTTGATTCGAGATTGGAGCAAAGGGACATCTGTATAATATCGGTCGAGCCACAACTTACATTCATTGCACTATGGTTGATCAGGCCATGAAATTATAGGTGAGGAGCTTCTTAATTGACTAGCAGTTCCTCTGTCAAGTTTGATCCCAGGGTAGTTAGGGTCGTCTTTAAGACATGGCGGGAGGTTCATCACATAGTCATAAGGCTTGACTGAACAAAGGCCTTGTGAGTATGGATACTCCTCGGTCAGAAACCGTTCGATTTCGGAATCAGAATCTTCACTCAACATAATTGGTTGTTGGTTTGTGTTTTCTTTTGGTTTGTTACGAGCACACCTTGATACCCAACGCGTGACCTTTTTACCTTTTCTATTGATATCGTTGTTACCCTTAGCTTTTTTCCTTGCAGACCTCTTAATAGGCTTACCACTATCTTTTAGACATGAGTCAGGCAGGGTTTCGGGTTGAGAATCGTTCGAGTAGGTTGATGGTTCAACAGAGGGAAAGAGTGTAGGAGGGGGAATGACAGGACTGACAAGGGTTTCTGTGACCATGATTTTGTCAACATGTCCTATTTCAGGACTGGCAAAACCATTCCTCAACAAGAAAGCGTCCCAACAATCACCATTCACCTTCAAATGATAAATCAAAATAATTTTAATTAAACAGTGGTGGAAGAGGCTAGAGTCGGCTTTCTCCCTCTTGAAACGTTTATCCATTTTATATAAACTACGAAGGAGGAAATGTGGCATATTTAAGGGAAAATCTATGAAACTCATGAGCAGCCAGAGGTGGTATATGAAAACTAAACTGTATCTACCCTCGCATGTAATGAACTTCTTGATAATAGCCAACAAATCATGCCATCGAGATTTAAGAGCTGTAATCGGCATACCTTTGTCACAACTGTTGATCTTCCTTGAGGTAAACAGCAGTGGCCATGGTACTTCATCAGCCTTCGAATTTTTAAACCATTTTTTCCCTTCGACTGGCAGACCAGTGGCTGAGCTAAGGAAATCCTCATTCAATTCGAGTTGGATGTCCCCAACTTTGGCCCTGCACCCATCGAATGTAAGTGAAAATTGTTGAGTGACTGCCAGGTTGAAACCCTCAAACTTCTCAATAAAAACCCTCCAACCATTCCTCTCTAGGTCCTCTCGGGCGTTATCAAACAACAACAAAGTTTGGATGCCGTTGGGTTCGATTCACACTACAGGAGCCATAAAAAATAGCTCAAGATCAACAGGGTAATCGGTGAGGGGGTTTGACAGGGTAGGCACAGAACCATTTTTCCCGCAGCTTCCCCAAAATAAGCAAATGCAGCCCGAAATGCAAGACAGAGCATTAATGCTTATGCGTGCAAGGGTGGTGGAGTAAATTGGAACCATGCAAGAACATCATGTCGGGCTGTACAACCGATGGCGCCTTGGTAAAATGTTACATTCAAATCACAATAGTGTATATCAAAAAGAATTTTAAACAACATATCAAATGAATTATTATATGATCACGACTTGGCCCAAAAATTAATGTATTCAATCAAACCATTGCATCAAAGCTTTTGTAAATCAACACCATATTGATAATAATCAAAAGCATAGATATTTGGTGTTTTAATAATATGTGACCAGTGGTGTGTTTGAATTCAAGGAGTTATGCCCACATAAACAAATAGGTTCATAACAATCCAAAAGATCATTTGAATGCAATCATCATGAATTCCAACTGTAGGTTTTCATGCTTGCAGTCATGAAAATGAAAACGAAAAGATGGTATGAAAAAGTGAAAGATAATGGTGTCATTTAAAAAGTTGCGATGAGTATTGAGGGTTCAAAACCCTTGTGTAGGCAGCTTGTAAAGAAAAGAAAGGAATTAATATGGCTGCCAACAATGGAGACACACTAGTAGAAGAAGTTATCTCCGCCAAACGAACAAGTCCATATTAGGATAATGAGAAAAACTTCAACTCGAAAACAACCAGAAAACTGTTTGAACATCATCAATCGTAAAAAAATTCCAGCTTGTTATTTTAAAAGATGAAAACTGATGACAATCTTAACAAAAGTGAGTCACGATATTAAGGATAAAATCTCCAATACTGTTGACAGAGCCACTGCTTCCAGTAGGCATCCATAGCCTCGACAGGGTTTCCATTTAACCCACTCCAATATCCGTATCCTACCAGGAAGTTCCAGATCAAAACGAAGGACATTTAAGGTCAAAAGATTCCATATCTGAAAATTTTCATATACCCGACATTGCTTCGCTGCCAGCGGGCCTGTTCAGTACCCCGACGAAGTTATCTTAGCGCCATGCATGAATTTACCTACTGCCAGCAGACCTGTTCAGTATCCCAGTGGGTTTACAAGCACTTCCCACAACTCTTTAATGATTTATTTGGTTTTTTAAAGATATATAATTGAGCGGGGTGACGCTGAAAATTGTGATATTTTAGACATATTTTAATAAATTACAGACCTTCAGAGAATTTTTTAACTGTCCTTTATTAATATCTAGAGATGGTTTATTGGTAGACTGACCTTCGAAGGCAGGGAGACATCTTCTGAGTTGTTCTCTTAAGGAACAGGGACAGCGTAAGAAGAAATTGATGATCATGAAAAGCTTCAATTACAGATTGAAATCAAGAAACATCTTTCAAGCAAAAAGCTTTCTTTAACATGGCTGTAAATTTCATAAGCATATCATAATTGATGTTTAAACGAACTTTCAGCAATCATTTCAGAGGAGAAATTTTTCTGTTCTCTTTATCTGAACAATTCATAATACAGGTATATGTATTTCAAAAGTAAAAACTGGTAATCATAAGGGAGAAATCAAAACCAAAACAACAAAGAAAAATGAAAAACAAACAAAGGGAGAAATATTTACATAGTGTACACAGGGTTGTCATCAGGTGAAATACATTTTCAGAGCTTGGTCATTCACCAGATAGGTGTCTGGCTGTCCCTCTAGACTTTGTAATATGAACGAACTGGGACCCAATTTCTCAGCAATAAAAAATGGTCCTAGCCATAAGTTCTGAAACTTCGTATGCTCTCCCTTTCCCTCATGTGGTTTGTCCCATTTTAGGACAAGGTCACCTACTTCAAAGTTCCTATCAGAGGCAGAGTTGGAATCAAACTAGATTTTAACCACAAGTTGATGCTGATCCAACTTCCGTTTTGCTTGAGCCCTTACCTCTTCTAGTTTTAATAATGCCTTAATTCGATTCTCCAAAGGGGGGCAGTCCTCTTCCTGTATTTTCTGTGATAGCTGTAGTGAGGGAAGAAGAATATGTGGTGGCAGAATTGCTTCTCTGCCATAGATGAGAAAGAAGGGAGAGTTACCCACAATAGTTTTCGGGGTTACTCTATCAGCCCAGATTGCGTTTAACAGTGCATTATGCCAATTTTTGTGATTTTCAAATACCGTTCTCTTGATGATTTTAATCATATTTTTATTAGTTGATTTTGCCAATCCGTTTCCTTGAGGGTAATAGCTGGTAGAATATTTTAATTTAATTCCTTTTTCTAGAACAAACTCACTCATCTCAAGAGACGAAAAATAAGAAGCGTTATCGAATACTAAACAGTCAGGGATACCAAAACGAGTAATAATGTTCGAATTTAAAAAGGCAATTACCTAACTGGTATTCACAACTTTTAATGGGGCAGCCTTAGACCACCTGGTGAAGTAATCTGTGGTTGTTATGATAAACTTATGCTTCTGTGAGAATGGCGGATTGATTGGGCCTATAATATCAAGACCCCACTGCTGAAAAGGGGAGTCTACTGAAACAGGTTGCAGAGGAAAGGATGGTTTCTGTATTCGTCCGGACGCTTTTTGACAAATAACACACTTGCGACACAAGGCATGAGAATCTCTAAAAAGTGTAGGCCAGTAGTAACCTGCTCTTAAAACTTTATGGGCAGTACTATCCCCACCAAAATTCCCACCAGCTTCTCCTGCGTGCAATTCTAATAAGACCTTTGCTGCTTCATCTTTCTCAAGACAGCGCATTAGTACTCCATCAAAATTTTGACGAAACAAAATACCATTAATCAACTGAAAGGAGACAGATTTCAATCTTAACGCTCTTCTTTTAGTGGGATCCAGGTGATGGGGGGCTGACCCATGTTCAAGGCAGAATTTTATATCATCATACCAATGACTAACAAGGTTTTGTGCACAACAGATTAAATTTTGGTTGCGCTGTCCTGGGTTTGATATATCATTTTTCTCTTGCTGTCCTGCTGCTGAGTTAGCAACTAACTTGCATAGCCCTTGACCTCTCACTATTTGTGCTGGGGTGATTTCTATGTCATACTCTTGTAAGGAGGTGACCCAGTTCTCCCTCTTTTCGCCTAGTTCTTTCTGTACTAATAGATTTCTGACGGCTGGGTAAGGGACAATAATTTTCGTCCTAGATTTCAAAAGATAAGATCGAAAGTGATTTACTTCTTTAAAAAAAACATAGGCTTGCTGATCTACCACTGGGTAATTGAGTTCTGTGTCTTTGAAGGCTGAGCTCATAAAGGCAATTGAGACTTCATTATTTTCAGCATTCTTTTGAGTTAGGACAACAACGTAGGAGCGGTCAAAAGCAAATGCGTAGAGAGTGAAGTCTTGCAAAAAATTCGGGGCTCATCAGAGAAGGAGCGTCTATTATGGCATTTTTTATTGAATTAAAATCTTGGTTTTCCAAGGCTCCCCAATGGTATTGTATGTCCTTTTTTATTAAGTTCTGTAAAGGTCTCACCATTTCTGAAAAATTGGGGACGAATCTCCTGACAAAGTTTATCTGGCCTAATAAAGACTGCATAGAATTTTTTGACGAGGGAGAGGGGAGTTTCGAGACGAATTGAGTCCTTTCAGGGTTGATAATCATCCCTTCACTTGATACAATAAATCCTAAGAGTTTACCTTGTTCTACTGCGAAGATGGATTTTTTAGGATTCAAGGAAATGCCATACTTACGACATTGCTGTAGAATGGATCTCAAATGAGCTAGATGATCAGCTTTGCTTTTTGAGAATACAGTAACTTCATCCAGGTAAACTATGACAGATTGATTGATTAAGCCTTGGAAAGCGATGTCCATCGCTCTCTGGAAAGTGGCACCAACATTAATGAGTCCAAATG
Organism: Picea mariana; assembly: GCA_032191745.1. Taxonomy (NCBI): domain Eukaryota; kingdom Viridiplantae; phylum Streptophyta; class Pinopsida; order Pinales; family Pinaceae; genus Picea; species Picea mariana. The sequence continues at coordinate 33,019 of JASDQU011178085.1, forward strand.
GCATTTTCCTATAAGCGTAGGTGCCCCATGGAGTGCGGAAGGTAGTTTTAAGTTGGTCTGGAGGAGACATCAGGACTTGGTTATACCCTGAGAAACCATCCAATAAGGATAATATTTCAGAACCAGATATCTGTTGAAGGATTTGTTCCATGGGTGGGACAGGGTAGTTGTCTTTATCAGATGCTCGATTAAGGTTTCAGAAATCGACACATAGTTGGATTTCACCACTCTTCTTCCAGACAGGGACCAAATTAGAGACCCATTGCGTTTGCCCAATTGGGAATATTATCTTAGCGCTCAGGAGTTTATTTAATTCTTTTTTGACGGTCGGTTCGAGTTTAGGGTGCATTTTTCTTAACTTTTGTTGAAACAACAAGGTTCGGGGTTTCATAGGAATGACGTGTTGTATGATGTTAGGGTCAAAGGTTTTTAGGTTTTCATACGTCCATGCAAAAACATCTTTGAATTCCTTAAACAATTTAATAAATGCCGCTTTCTCTTGTTCAGAACACCCCACCCCTAAATTAATGCACTGTGGATTGTCATTAGTTCCCAAGTTTACTTTTCCATGCGATAAAGAGGAACTATTTGTTTTACAGTTGACTGATTTTTTGAATTTGTCTTGAAGATCATAAAATTTTTCTAATCTAACTACAGATTTAGGGATAGAATTTACCATGTATGATGAAGATTCAGGAGATCTCGGATCTGGTATTACCATGAAATTGCGAAGATTCTCATCATGAGTGCATTCATCGATCATTGTGCCTTGGAAAGTTTCTTCCATATGCAGGAAACTAATAATTTGTTGATCGTTGTCAAAGACTCTCCAATTCATGATGTTGTCGAGGACGGATGGCCTGAACAACAGTTCGACGAAAAATGCATTCGGGGACAAGTTTTCTGTAGGAAAGAGTTTTGAAGCTACATTAGCTAACAAATCGGCTTCCAAATTATTCAATCTAGGAATACAATTTATGTTAAAAGCAGAAAACTTATTCATCAAATTCCATACCTCAGATTGGTAGCTTTTAAGATGCGAAGATAAACAGTGGATAGAATCTCTTACCTGTCTAACCACGATTTTTGAATCGCCAAAGACAATCAAATTTTGAATGTTCATATCTAATGCTTTCCTGAGGCCTTGCAATAAAGCCTCATATTCTGCTGTGTTGTTTCTACATTCAAACTCTAACTTGCATGCAATCAGGTTTTTGTTACTTGCTGGATCAATAATAACGCATCCCGCACCAGCTCCTTCCTTGGATTTTGACCCGTCAAAGTAAAGAGACCATATTTGATTTTTGTCGGGTGAATGAGACCATTGGGTAGAAACTGTTGGCTGCATATATGTCACAATTTCGGACTGCTGCTCCAGGTTAGTGATAGCGGAAGTCTCGGCCATGAAATTGACGAAAAAAGGTATCCATCCCTTGTATTTCAGATGAATCGGCAGAAGGTGTAAATGGTTCATTGGGATCATTTAAATCTGTCACTGTGAACTTTAGGTAACGTTCACAATTTATCTTGATTTTGTTGGGCTTTCCATTCTTGGGCAGCCACAAGTGAGACCAATCCATTGTAAAATATCCATGTAGCCGTTCTGACCAGTCTCTACTTAAAAACAAACCATAAACTTCTGGAATATCTACAACAATAATATCAATTACTTGATTAACTTTGGGGTTAGACGATAATCTTATAAGCACATTCCTTAATTCGCCTATAACTTTAACACTGGTTCGATCAAGTTGGATGATCTTTAAGGTGGATGGTTCAACTTCAGCATTAATCTTCTGACACACAGACCACGACATTACATTGGAAGACGCTCCTGAATCTACCATACAATTGTGCACGTTCCTATTAAGGATTTCAAAAGTTAACAAAAATGGAGGGACGTTTCTGCGAGTAGTAATGGTGGAAGCTTGTGGATTTTTGCTCGCAGCCTCTAAAGATAATTTATCTACATTTGTTACATTATTTATAGGAAGGTCTCTCTTCTCATGAGGATCAGAATTATTCTTAGCGGAGGCCTTCTGAGGAACTTTTGGGTTGTTCTGAAACACTTTGTTACTGCTTGGATTACCGTTTTTGCTATTCTCTGCAATATTCTGTAACATTTTTTGTAACAGAAACGAGAATTTTAATAATTCATAAACAAAAATGTTAGCCCTTAACTTTTTTAGATCTTCAACTAAATCATAATCTAAGCTTGGGTTCACATAATTCTGTTTAGTCTCAACTGTTCTAGACTGTTTTGGGGGCAAATTCGTAGTGTTTTCAGAAGAAGGCTTGTTTGTTGTCTTACTCCCAGTGTTGTAGGGATGTACTGTCTCGAAATTAGCTTGAAAAATGCTATCCGAGAAGTGTCCAAAAATGTTCGGAGAAGATTCATCTTCTTCAACTGTCTCTTGTTCAACTACTTCCTCAGGGATCTTAGGGGGTATCAAGTTGTCCTGGGCTTCTAGAATCGTTTGAATAGCGAATTGGAGGCTTTCTAGATTTAAGCCTTCGGTATTTGAATTAGGTTGGTTGGTAGGAAAAGGCTTCCTAAACGGGGGTTTGTAAGGCCCTTTGCTCGAAGAAGCTTCTTTGGCCGTCCTTTTCAAATCTATAACTTGATTTGACAATTTTTGAGCGACTTTTTATAAGTTTTCTAGATCTAATCTTTCAGGTTGCGTTTTGTTTTGGGCAGGTCTAGGGAGGATTTCGATTTTCTTTTTGGAAGATGAACTAGTCTCTATTTCGTTGCTAGTAGTGTCTTTTAAGCTGAGGATGTCTTTCTCAATCTGACTGGCCTCTTTGAAGGCCTCTAACAATGTGGCTTTCTTAGATCTCTTTACCCAAATGGCTATACTTTGATGTAAGGCTTTCGTATAGTATGCTATGATAAGATTCTCAGTAGGCATCGAATCCAAAGGGATTCGGTTCTTCAGTGTTAAGAATATTTGGTTAAAGTCTTTGATTTGCTCTTTGGGGTTCATTCCTAAACTAGAAATCTCCATGACTAGAACTTCTAGGGACTTATCGTCTCCAAACTTCTCAAGAAAGCAGGATTCAAACTTCTCCCATGACACGATGGTATGGGGTTGCTGGGCAAAGTACCAGGTAGAGGCATTGCTCTCAAAAGTATAGGGGAACAATCTACAGACTACATCTTCATGCTCGACATTACGGAGTCTAATGGCTAACATAAAAATTTTAATGTGATATTCACTGATCTGTTTAGAGTCCGATTCAAACTTAGGGAGCCACTTCTCTGGATGTTTGGGCAAGAGATGTTGAGGCCCGGGTATGGCTACTGCATCTTGGTCGAGCCAGGTCTGACAGGATTGTTCTGGTTGGCCATTGGTGTGGGCGGTTTCGAAGGCTGGGATGAGGAACTGCCTTCGTTAGAAGATTCTTCTCTAGAAGAAGAAGGGGATGAAGGAGGTGGTGAGAGTGGTATACCAGATCCTCCTGTTGCAGGGGTGAGGATTGGATCTATAGGGTTTAAGGTGAGGTTAGTGCCTCCAAGTTGTTCTCTGATATTAGAGAAATCTAATGGTTGGTCCAAAGGTCGGTTTGGTTGTCTTAAACAGGTGAAGGCACTATGTGTTCTTATGAGAGATTTGCAAACAATCTCTTGTACGTCACCACCTGTAGGATTTGGAGTTACTGGTTCAACTGTGATCTGTAGATCATCGTTTGATGTGGTTTCTATTTGAGGGACAATGTTGTCATTTGAATGACTTCTTGTCACTATAGGTGAGCATTTGGGTGGTGGAGGAGTCTTACGACTGCCTCGTGCCATTAATAATTTTCAGGCCCTCCTTCTAGCGCCATTTGTTGACGGGCGAAATTGACCGCTCGTCAACTGGAGGAGTGAATCCGGTCCGGGGTTGTCTAAATAACCCAAGCCGTTTGGATTAATCCACTCCAACGGGTTAGCGGCTCTATTGGCCGATCTAATTCCTAGGAAAGTGAAAAAACTAAAGTAAAGAAACTAACTAAATAAAAAAAAATAGTTACTGCAAACTATATACAAATCTAATATATATATATATACAGTTTGCTAACTAATATTATAAAAAAATAATCCTACTTATTAAATGTACAGTTATTGATATAATTAAATCTCTATTATATATACAGTATTCACAAAATGCAAATTTTGATCGAAATTTGCAAAATCATATATGAATTGTCTTATGACAGCGAAGCTAGTATTTTTTATTTTTATAACTTTTATTAAAAAGAAATGAAATGACAGCTATCTAAGCTAAGCAATAAAAATAACAATCCTAGCTGTAAATCTAAACTACAAAAATGAACAGTGAAACATGTTTAGATTATAAGAAATTTATATATTAACTAAACTAATTAAATAGCACTAACAAACTGACCTGTAATAGCGTTTCCTATTTGTCCTGTGCACAGTACTCGATTTCGCTGTTTGATGGCGGCAACCCACACCAGATTTTCCAATAATTCACGTAAACATGAAGCAACAACGCTTTGAGTGCTAATGACAAAACAAGTAAGATATCTAGCGACAACAATTTATCATTTGACAAACGATCATATTAAGATAAATCTGAGTATGACAATTTGTATATAACTGTTCATTGAACAAAGAAGATCAACCTTCTAATCATCAAATGTATATAGATTTATTGTTGTTTATAAAATGAGAGACATCAAATATGGACACTATTTAAATCTCATCACATCAACCTGTAACAAATTATGGTATCTAAAGTAGTCAAAAATTTGATTACAAATTGAAATGAACAAAAAACTTGAACAAAAGTATGATATATTGAAGCTAAAGCCGAACAAAACATCCACTTTCATTCGAGTCTGAATAATCACCAATCCATAGTCTCTGCTTCCAAGCAGTGATTATCTTTGTTTACAAAAATAATACATATATAAAGGCCACAGGATCAAAACATTCCTTGTGGAAATTATCAAAATTGTTGCAAAAATTATGGGAATACAATCTCCCAAATTCCTATTTCTATCTAAGACTAACAGCCTAATCCAAAACTATGTAAAGAAAAAGCATGTTCAAAGATGCCACAGTCGATCCAATCTCCTTTAAAATTCATGTGTACCTGTCAATGCACAAGAATACATGATTTTCAGATTGTATTTTAGTTGTAAAATCAAAACAATTCAAATTTTCATAACTAGCTATAGAATCTCACGATTTTGTAGCTAGTTATTATTATAAACAGAATCATGTTTTATTCATTCAATCAAAACAGAAATGTATGCGATTTGAGCCACCAAATCCTATATGCTAATTCAACACAAACAAAATCATTTTAAAATCACTTTCGAAACACCATACCTTGGTTTCAGGGATTCGATTTGATCAAGCTATTTTTGAATTGACAATGGTAGTGGCCGCCTCTACATTTTTGAAAACGACAGAGCCTGTGGTCTTCTTCCTTTTATCATTAGCTTGCAGTCTATCATTTTCTTTGGTTAACACATTTACTTGGTCCTCCAAGGACTTGATTCAGGATTGGAGCAAAGGGACGTCTGTATAATATCGGTTGAGCCACAACTTGCATTCATTGCACTGTGGTTGATCAGGCCGTGAAATTACAGGTGAGGAGCTTCTTAATTGACTAGCAGTTTCTTTTTCGAGTTTGATCCCAGGGTAGTTAGGGTCGTCTTTAAGACATGGCGGGAGGTTCTTCACATAGTCATAGGACTTGACTGAACAAAGTTTGTGTGAGTATGGATACTCCTCGGTCAGAAACCGTTCGATTTCGGAATCGAAATCTTCACTCAATAGAATTGGTTGTTGGTCTGTGTTTTCTTTTGGTTTGTTACGAGCACACCTTGATACCCAGCACGCAGAATTTTTACCTTTGCTATTGATATCGTTGTTACCCTTACCTTTTTTCCTTGCAGACCTCTTAACATGCTTACCACTGTCTTTTAGACATGAGTCAGGAAGGGTTTCGAGTTGAGCATCGTTTAAGTAGGTTGATGGTTCAACAGAGGGAAAGAGTGTAGGAGGGGGGATGACAGGCCCGAAAAGGGTTTCTGTGACCACGGTTTTGTCAACTTGTCCTATTTCAGGACTAGCAAAACCATTCCTCAACAAGAAAGTGTCCCAACAATCACCATTCACCTTCAACTGATGAATCACAATAATTTTAATTAAATAGTGGTGGAAGAGGTTGGAGTCGGATTTCTCCCTCTTGAAACGTTTATCCATTTTATATAAACTCCGAAGGAGGAAATGTGGCATATTTAAGGGAAAATCTATGAAACTCATGAGCAACCGGAGGTGGTATAGGAAAACTAAACCGTATCTACCCTCGCATGTAATAAACTGCTTGATAATAGCCAACAAATCATGCCATCGAGATTTAAGAGCTGTAACCAGCATACCTTTGTCACAACTGTTGATCTTCCTTGAGGTAAATAGCAGTGGCCATGGTACTTCATCAACCTTCAAATTTTTTAACCATTTTTTCCCTTCGGTTGGCAGACTAGTGGCTGAGCTAAGGAAATCCTCGTTCAATTCGAGTTGAATGTCCCCAACTTTGGCCCTGCACCCATCGAATGTAAGTGCAAATTGCTGAGCGACTGCCAGGTTGAAACACTCGAAATTCTGAATAAAAACCCTCCAACCATTCCTCTCGAGGTCCTCTCGGGCATTATCAAACAACAACAAAGTTTGGACGTCGTTGGGTTTGATTCGCACTACATGAGGCATAGAAAATAGCTCAAGATCAACAGGGTAATCGGTGAGGGGGTTTGACATGGTAGGAACAGAACCATTTTTCCCTCAGCTTCCCCAAAACAAGCAAATGCAACCTGAAATGCAAGACAGAGCGTTAATTCTTATGCGTGCGAGGGTGGTGGAGTAAATTGGAACCATGTAAGAACATCATGTCGGGTTGTACAATCGATGGCGCCTTGGTAAAATGTTACATTCAAATCACAATAGTGTATATCAAAAAGAATTTTAAACAACATATCAAATGAATTATCAGATGATCACGACTTGGCCCAAAAATTAATGTATTCAATCAAACCATTGCGTTAAAGATTTTGTAAATCAACACCATATTGATAATAATCAAAAGCATAGATATTTGGTGTTTTGATAATATGTGACCAGTGGTGTGTTTGAATTCAAGGAGTTATGACCACATAAACAAATAGGTTCATAACAATCCAACAGATCATTTGAATGCAATCATCATGAATTCCAACTATAGGTTTTCACGCTTGTAGTCATGAAAATGAAAATGAAAAGCCAATATGCAAAAACAAAAGATAATGGTGTCATTTTAAAAAGTTGCGATGAGTATTGAGGGTTCAAAATCCTTGTGTAGGCAGCTTGTAAGTAAAAGAAAGGAATTAATATGGCTGCCAAGACTCTCCCACCCTATCACACTCTCA
>JASDQU011178086.1:10872-22872 GCA_032191745.1 Picea mariana
ACAGGGTCTTGAAACTGTTGGCAAGGCATACTAAACTAGTAAAAAGTTACCTCCTTTATTTCATCATTGCTCACATGTTGTTTGATGTTCTCAACATTTACAGGTGGATAAAGGACCGATGAAAGCATTTGTTGGTTGAATGGTTGCTCCTCATCTTCAGAACTGCCTGTGGGTTCTCTGCTAATCATTTCTGCATGTACTGTAAGAACAATCTGTTGCTCATACACATGGTTTTTCTCAAAACATGGATGCTCATTTTTTGGTGATGGATAAGAGATCAATTGCACATTTAGCTCTTCCTTTTCTCCTCCATGAATCTCCCAAGGATCAGATTCATAATTATCATATACAGGAACCGTGCTAAGAGGTCCCATTGAAGCTATGAAAAAATTCTGCTCATCATCATCTTCACTGGGATATTCATCAAAAATAGGTTGTTCTTGGTCATTATTTGAAACAACTTCTTCATCGTAAGCAAGGCTGCTAAAAACATCTGTTTCAAGAACATAAATATCCTCTGCACTTTCTTCATAAGAGCAACAAACAAAATCTGCCTTCAATTCTAAAAGCTAGTAAAAAACAAAGAGGAAACTTCCCTAGTTTTTTTTAACTAACTTATCATTTATCTCAGCTTCATAGTTAGGAGAAATGTCTACTGTATTTTTATGATCATAACTATCATTTAAATCTACATCCAATATAGAGGAACAAGAAGAAGAAAGTGACAATCCTTCATTGATTTCCTTGCCTAGATTATCTTCTTCAACTTCACAGTCAGGAGATCAACTTAATGTAGCTTGAAAACTTTTCTCATATTCCTCACAACAATCATGAAAAAGAAACTCAGAGGAATAATACCTTTTACAGTGCAAATTGAAAGCAACATGGAATTCTCTCAAGGTGGATATGCTTGCAACAGGGAGAGAAAAGTACCAGTCTCTGGCATCATCCTTCAGGGAGAACATAAAAAATTTCATTAAGACATCCTGCTGATGCAAGTTCAACTGCTCCATACATTGATGAAAATCAATGAGATGTTGAACGATATCATCATCCTTTTCTTCTCTGAAGATAGGTAGTAAATATCCTCATTCTGATAGATGAGGTACTGGATTTGGAAAACCAGAGATGGATGAAAAGTTTAGAGGAGCAAATCTCCTTTCCAATATAGCCTCCATAGCATTTGACATCTTGTTCTTCATGGAGTGGAATTGCCAGGTGAAATATGCAGTCATTTCTGTCTCTAGTCCTTGTTCACCATCAAGAACTAGCTGTAATCTTTGTCATTCCTCCTAGGGAAAATATTCAACTTCGTCCACGACAACAGCGCCAAGAATGTTAGCACTGAGAGTCACCCTCAAACTGCTATAGGATAAACCCAGTACCCATCAAAATGTAAATGGATTAAAATGGTTTGAGTATGTGGATCAACAAGACTAGGAAAGAAAGGGAGAGGACAACAAAATGTCTACAGAGGCATTCCATTGGGCATGGAGTCATAACATCATATAGATCAAAGGAAATCAAACTGTATATTAGACAAAGAGATATATAATGATGAGTAGAATAATGGTGAATATGAAAAAAGGAAGAACATCCATTATACAAAGATTCTTTCCGCAATAGATAAAGATTTTCTTAAACAATGAACAATGATTTAATGGGAAAGATCCTCTGTTATTCATGAATCCATCAATCAATGGAAACTATGATCCTCAAAACTTGCAATATGTTTAAGCAATAAGATAACAAAGAAGTGGGAAAATAAAGAAGACAATATGATAACAACTCTCATGAATCTATAATGGCAGAAAATGTCATAACAAACAGGCCCTCATGCTTACAAATGAGCAACTAAAACTGCTCCTCGAGCTCTCTCCTCTCTTGGCTCATGAATCCAACCCCACTATATTCTTGTACCATGAAATATGATAGCACTATAGTTCCTTTCCATCTCACCAATTTGAACTCCAACCCCTTTTCCAAAATAGAAACAGTTACAAACAGAGAATGACACGTTTTAATTGATTTCCTGCTTTTCAGGAGGCGAAATTATGAAAAATAGGCTTCAAAATTCCACTTATAATTATCAAACTATAACAACTGTGTAAAATCTGAGAACTGTTTTTGTATATAAGCTTGTTGTAAAGAAAAACCTCTCTCGGTTTCTTTAAATTCATCTCCAGCTGGCCGAAATACGTGTCATAAAAACATGTCTTAAACAAGAAATCATGAAAACTGAAAAAATAGGGCTCAAAGATTCTTTCGAATCTCCCAATCCGTGACACTTGTGTGAAAAATGAAAGAGATTAATGTTCATGGGTCCATTCTTCACAATAAACTCCTTTGGATTTTGAAAATTAATCCTGTTTCACCCAGAAATCCTCCTAGAAGTCAACTGGTAAAAAATACCAGTTCAATAGTCTTAGAATAGAGTTTCCACAGCCCATTCTGTATCACATTTTGTAGCACCTGTCTAAATTCATATCGTTCAAGCCATTTCATAGTCCCAAAGGAAAATCAAGTAGCCAAACCCTTCCTGACCTCCAAACAAGACACAAAATCTCATGGAGTACTTGATGGCCATGAGGTTGATGCTGGTAATTTCAGATTTGCACTAAGATGCCTGCAAGTTGCCTAACCTCCAACCCTCTTACTTAACTAGTTCGCAGCTACAACTCAAATATAGCTTGCACACTTCGAGGAGGATATCAGTTGATGGTATGACATAATCCCTAAGAATTTGTTTAAAATACAAGCTCTGAAAACAATAAGATCTTCTGTGTCATGATTCTTTAACCCTACAATTCTATGTGATAACAAAATCAAGCAATAGGACTGGTAAAGGTCCAATGGATCTGTTACAGTCCTGTGGATGAAACTTGGGAGCACTAGGATACTATGCGCACAGAGTTCCATATCTTTTTGAAGACTTTTGAAATTTTGATTGTACATAATGCACCGAGGATAATGCATAAATAAGGGGGAGGGGAATGTAATACCCCTAGGATGAACCCCTATTGTAATGTAAATGTAAATGTACATATAGGCTGGTGAGCCATGGGCACACAATTTTTGGGTACAGTTTAGCGTGCGCGAACCAAGGGAAGAGTGTGTGCTCGTTTCATAGCTTTGTGCACACCTGAGTAAGTGCACGAGGATTTTTGTGCGAGCGAACCAAGGGAAGAGTGCATGCTCGTTTCATGGATTTTCACGTACATGAGTAAGTGCACAAGGATCGCTTCAAAGTTCGCACTAGACTGTGTTAGTAGCCAGGATATTTTTGGGGTCGAAGAGCCTTTGTATATATGTATATTGAGGCATAATGTCTATGTGGTTATTAGTCTAGAGAGCCTAGATTGCGACAAAGGCCAGTGCACCTATTTTTGTAAAATGTAATTGCAATCAGATATTTATAAAACATATCACTACGCGCAGACCAATCAGACGAAAAGAGACAAGGGGGTTTAAAACTCCACTAGAATGGGAAAGGGGTGTGAAGCTTAAAGGGAATATTTTAAAAATATTTCCAAAAATATATTTATGGGATATATATTTATCCTAAGTTCCTAAGGAATGGGAACGAGTCACCAACTGGAGCTAAGTTATCTCTTAAAGTGACAAGTGTCGAGTTATAATCATGAAAATATATTGTTGGGCCATAGTATATTTTGGGGGTTTTCACTCATTTTCCTAGATGAGGCAGACCAAATTCCCTCTGCTAAGCATCCACATCTTGTTGTAACTTGTTGCCATCACATAAACATGTGCTTGGGAAGGCCTGTGCATGATTGAAGAAGTAAGTTGTTAGGCCCATGTTTGTTGAAGAAGCGAGTTGTTAGGCCCGTAAACATTCTCTCTAGGTGAGAGAACTGTTGGGAATTGTTTTCCCAAGGCTCACAGTTGTAACTACAGGGCTCTAAGACTTCCTGTCCAACCTGTTATTGAAGCCTTGGAAGGGAAGTGGGGAAGCCGAAGGACTATTGAGCAGAGAAGGGGCACACTTTCTAGGGTGGGACATGCATGTGGGGAATGAGGGACTATAGTTTGTTTGTTGGGGTTGGCACCTTTGTTTGAGTGTTTTGACTATGGATAGACCTTAGCTTGGCTTAGGAATCCTTTTCCCAGGTGGAATTTTAGCCCGAGCTCGAGGGTGATTTGTCACTGAGAGTTTCTGAGTGGCATAGTCTATGGTTGGGAGGAACGTCTGAGGTCTGTGCGCAGTTGGTGGATTATAACAAAATATAAGTATCTTCTTATGTGTATTATTCTCTGAGTAATGTGCATATACATGTTAAATATATTATGTGTTACAGTTGTGTGTGTGTGTGTGGATTATATATGCTGTAGAAATGCATGTTTGTTGCATATGCAGGGCATGGGCCATGACATTTTATATGTGTTTATATATTGTTTAACATGTGAACGTTTATGCTATTTCTGTTATGGAATTGGTACATAATTATGCTGGTTGTGCATATATTGTTGGTTATGCATCACCGTCGCAGATGTAGAGCATGGTAGTTTAAGTGTTTCCTGTTAGATAATTCCGTGGTAACAATTATGGAATTTTGAGGCAAGGCTTGAATCATCGTGCATGCAAAGTGGTATTACTCTGTTCTCGCGAACGAGACAGATCCTGCGTGCGACATAGGAATCATTGTGCGTGTAGTTGTATTATGAGTTCTTTCCACTGTTATAGTTGCTATTTTGTTAATTAACTTCATCAATAATCGTATAGGTTCTAGCGCAAAGCTAGAAATGTCATGCATGTTGAGGGACAGTCGGCATGGCTGACACAATGATGGTTGAGCACGCAGATTTGCTAAGACATATTTATTGCGCACAGTACGATATCAGTTGCACGCACTAGGAAAACATAGCGACACATAGAATAAGGCCAATCGTGCACGCTGTTGGTTTCAACAAGTTGCTCCCATATAAGAAAGATTTGATATCGGGGCTTTATATATTGAAGTTGCAGTGGTGGAGACTTTACAATGTGGTAACGAGACTCAACTAGGAGGCTATATACGTCACAACGTGGTATCATAGCTCAAGTTTTGATGTGACATGGCCTTTAAGTATAGCTGGGGATGTTACAAAGTGGTATCAGAGCTCAAATTTTGATGTGACATGGCCTTTGAGCAGAGTTGGAGACGTTACAAGACACGACAATGGTTGTTGGGGTTAGACAAAGCACTTTATATAGGTTGTAGGGAAAGCCTGTTTAGGATTTGGTACATGACAATGATAACCTATGTGAGCTATGGCACAGGAGGTTGGGACACCTGCACTACAGGGCGTTGCTGATTCTGAGGAGGATTGTTACAAGTCTTCTAGAGTTCATTGTTGAGCAACAAAGAGTGTGTGAAGGGTCTGCACTTGGAAAGAATGCCAAGGCTACTTTTCCAAGCAATGAGAGTAGGTTCAAGAGGATATTAGATCTTATACATACATATGTGAGTGGGTCAATGTCAATAGCATCAGTGCAGGGAGCGTTGTACTATGTGACATTCATTGATGAATTTTCTAGGAAAACCTGGATCTTCTTTATGAAGACCAAGGATGAGGTCTTTAGTCAGTTTTGGGAGTTTAGAATTGAGATGGAGAACTAGACATGAAAGAAGATCAAGATATTGAGGTCATATAATGGGGGAGAGTATACCTCTAATGACTTCAACCCTTAGCAAAATGGGGTTGCAGAGAGAAAGAACCGGTCTAAAGTAAAGTGATTTTATGAGTGAGTTGAGTTTTATTTAATGAAATGACAAAGTAATTAGCATTAGTAAACTAAATATTAACCCTTGATCTCAAGTGAGGTGAGAAGAAATCTCAACCGTCAATCACTTTGAAGATTAGGGTCGAGTCATAACTCAATATTATAAAAGCATGGCAAGGGTGAAGGAGGAGACACTTGATACAATTGATACACTTGATACTTCAGAGAACAAAGAAGGACTTTTGATCAAGAAGGTTGGATCACGAAGGACTGTGATGCAAGGAGATCTTGGATAGGTGGAGAAGGACTTCCATCTAGTGATCAATATAGTTCAGGGAGAAGAGAGAACAAAGGTAGTCACAAGTGGATTTCAACATATTGGAGCCGTAGCAACAAGGTCATGTTGTACAAAGTTGTTTCGTACAATCTTTGTGCACGTATATGTGGGTTTCAATGGAGACAAGCRTACATACACGGGTTTGCTTAACGAAAGGCATGTACATCTCGAGAAACATGAAAGTTTGGGATCATACAACATACCGAGAGTTGCTAGGGTTTGYGGRTGATGTCTAAAGTTTTCTGTATTTCTATATGGGCCATTTTCCTAGTAAGGGAGCCCTTGTAAGATTTGAAGTTATTTGAATGATAAGCTTAGTTGATGGGCATTATTTTTGTGTATTGTGTATGAGATTTTGGTTTCCAGTATTGCTTCCACTATATTTATTTGAGTTGATTCCAACAAATGTATTCTATTTTGTAAGTTGCTAATTTTATTTACAACAAGGAAATCAATAGATAACAAGATACCTAGGTGCCAAGATAGGGAATTCAACATTTTGTAATAACGATGTAGTCTAAATTTTTACGAATTGGTTGATCAATGTTTAAAGATTTTCAATCTCCTTATTATAGAGCAACTAAAAGTTCTTTGATCACCATTCTTTGTAAGCGTCTTCAAACACCAAAGGAAACTAGGCCTAGCATTATCCCTCTTTGAGTGCTCTTGTTACAAACAACATCGATGGGAGGCAACAAAATTGTGGGGCTAGCTCAGCTAGAGATACTACTCCCTACTCCCATATTATGCTTTGGGGGCTCCCAACAATGTCACACAAGAATACACTAAACATGTTCTTTAATGAAGAAGTTGATTACATGGTAAGGTTCGAGAGGGAAGAATTTATGTACATTTTGTGTCATTACTTTAAAATTTAGATATGATCAGTGGGCTTGGGTGTAATTCATAACAACAATACCAAGTACAAACATCAAATTCTCCATTGAACCAAAATATTGTAGATTTATAATTTTAATTGTTGGGTAGATGCAATTGATTTAAAAACAAACCTCCAATTTATTATCGTTTTTGTAGTAATGGTGTAATCTAAACGTTTAAGAATTGACTCTTTTCCGACAGTTCAAATAATAGGAAGCAAAATCAGTGTTTTTGGCATAAAATCCAAGAAGAATAATTTTGGATTAATGAAATTGCACATATAAGAACATTACACAATTTGGTTGCACTAGAGGTATCATTGCACAATCTTATTGCATTGGAGGTATTTGAAGTGTTGAATCCATTTTTACATTAAAATAACAATTTCATCAATTTAAAATTGTGATCGTGACAAAGATTGTTTAACAAATTCAAGTGATGGTAAACTTGAAAAGTTTGAAATCTTAAAACATTTAATCTTCTTCATCACATAAAAACCTGCATAAAAAATAAAATAAAATACTAAATGATAAATAAAATTATCAACAATAACAAAAAAACAAACATATTAAATCACTCTCCTATCTTATAATTTGATTATCAATACTAAATAAATTATTTAAGAAAAAAATTCTATAATATATAATAGTAAAAATATCAAAATAATACAATATAATCTTATTTAAATTGACATATTGTTGTGAGTTAAATTATTAAGAATCTCACTTTAAAATATAACAAGTGCTGCATGGCAGCTTAGTCCCTGCTAGGAAATTGGAAAGTTTACTAGGAAAAGCTTTGTGTATTGCTTTGTGTAGGGTGCGTTGGTAAACTATTATTAATCAAGTGTTATAACCTTATTCTCGCAATGCACCTTATTTTGACAATGTAGTTACGTGTATCAGGTAAAACCAGGGAAGGAAGACTAATAAGATAAGATAGTGGAAAATCTCATGAACCTTTGTTTAAGCTTTAGCACTAAATCTGACCTCCTCTATCATTTGTTTTACCTGTCCCAATGAACCTACATACGACTGTACTAATATTTGTGAATAAATTGTACTAAGTTGGTGTAAATCCTTATAAGATTGGGTGGAAACCCATTGTCGTGGCCTTCTGACCTTCATTTAACCACCCTTCCAATGCTACAACTCCACCGCCCCGACGATCCTACACTACAACTGCATCGCCCTGACGATCCAACGAGAATGCCAATCTGTACAAATCGTATGATCATGGCTCTGGAAAAAGTGTTTTTTTGTCATTTCCTCATGAGAGAAATTTTCAACCGCAAAGGAATGTAGTTGAACTGCTTTGGAAATCCCATCCCGGAGACCCTATTAACCTTTCTATTCGAATAATAACTTTCATGAAGCCCTAATAAGTGAAGTTGCGGGTAGAGTGGAGCAGAGTGAGCAACAAGTGGTTAATTAGGTAAGTAAGATGCATGCGTGGGGGTTCATTCGTGTGCTATACCAATGCATGGGAGAAACACAGTCAGCTACGAATGCCTTTGCCCTCATGATTACAAACTTTATCATAGACATATTTTCTATTCACTACTTATCAAAAAACTCCTATACCAATTTGTCTTTCCTTTTCATGCCAACCCTTCAAATCCCTAGGCATGACACTGCCTCACAAACCGACCCCTATTTTCCCATGTAATAATGTATATCGATTATGATATGTAGCACCGATACCAATGCTGCCACTGAATCCTTGGAACCAGGTGACTAAGAGAGAGAGATTCATACAAAACTACTGCATATGGATGGTCGATGATAGTCCGTCTTGGAGAATGTTAAATCTTCCAATGAATGCCCTAAACGTTTTCATTTTTTCACAACAAATTGCAGGTGTGCTTGGAATTTGTGTTTTTTCGCGGCTCAGCTATAAATATATTGTAGATGTGCTTGGAATTTGTATTTTTTCGCGTGTCAGTTGTAAATATATATTATTTTTTCTTAGGAATTTTAAATC
The DNA here is from genome assembly GCA_032191745.1 of Picea mariana. Classification (NCBI taxonomy): domain Eukaryota; kingdom Viridiplantae; phylum Streptophyta; class Pinopsida; order Pinales; family Pinaceae; genus Picea; species Picea mariana. Next base: position 19,794 of record JASDQU011178086.1, read on the forward strand.
CAGGAGAGAAAAATGTTCTTTACATACACATACATGATAAAAGAAAAACTCTATATTCAAATCAAATCTATGCTAGAACAAGATAAGGTCAACTGTTCAATATAGAAAAAGCAGATTGCAGGTGTGCTTGGAATTTGTGTTTTTCCGCGTCTCAGCTGTAAATATATTGCAGATGTGCTTGGAATTTGTGTTTTTCCACCTCTCAGTTGTAAATATATATTATTTTGTCATAGGAATTTTAAATCCAGCAGAAAAAAATGTTCTTTACATACACATACATGATAAAAAAAAACTCTAGATTCAATTCAAACCTATGCTAGAACAAGATAAGGTCAACTACATTCAATTTCTTTTTTTTTACAGACAAAAACCAATTCTATTGTCTATGTATACTTCTTAAAAAATGAATGACATGGCTGCCAATGAAACATAATTGAGTCGAAGCCAAATGATTCCATGCATTTTTTATGTAGAAAACTATGCTTGTCACCCTTCATCAAACTATGCTTGTCATCCTTCATCACCGAGCATAGACCTGTAGTCATAAATTGACACCTAGTGCGGGGCTGAGTATATTTTGATTACAAACCCAAATCTTATGGCTAAGAATTAAATATGTTAGGCATATTCTTGTCGTTGTCTCTAAATCAATGGATGCCATTGCCAACATTAACATCATTACATTTATAAATGCATACATAATTGATCATTACTTACCTTCTAACATTTACTTCTTCACTATTAATATTTTTCATTTAACCCATCACAATATCTCTTAATACACATTTCTTATGTAGATGGCAAGTGGTTTGCTTTTCATTTTGTTGTTATGACCTGTGGCATGTTATGGCCATGTTTCTCTGGCAGACATTTTATAAATTATTGGATTGTAGATTGCAAGTGGTGATACGATATTAGATCAATTAATAATAATGCCCACTTCATATCCTTACACACCAACGATGGATGGAAGTCCAACTCTGTGACCTTTTACAACAATTTTGATGTGCTCGACACCATGGGTAATATTATTACTCACCAAAAAAACCATAATAAATTAATTCCTTTCCTCTACCTTATGTATTTTGCATTTAGAATTGTGTTTTTATATATTTTTCAAGTGAATGCGGTTATGGAGCTACCTCATTTTCAAATCTATTTAAAGGGCTTCCAATTCTAGTTCCAAGCCTTCCTCCAGGCCATGTATACATTTGCTACCTTTGATTTAAACTATGGCACTTGCTATTCTTGGTGTGAGTTTTTACTCATTAATGCAAAATCTATGAGTTGATTAGGCAATAAAATTAAGAAAACCCTACCGTATTTTCTCATTCCTTGTTCCTTTATCACTATTATATTCCATGTTTGATTTATGAATGGATTCTTTCAACAGTTTCTTAGGGAGCAAGCGACCTATAGAGTGGTGGCACTCCCAAATCCAATGGAGCTAAATGGTTTTCATGTCAAGAATTTATGATGTTTACCAATAACTTCTTTGAGGCTCATAAGATTCATTGATTTAGTATGTTATGGCAAGGTATAATATTATATAATTAACACTTTTTGTACACCTTCAATGAATTATCATTTCTATTTTCATATTAAATCCTTAGTGCATCTATTCATTTCGAAATAATGAATAATATTATGGATATGGAAACATTAGTTATTAAAAGAATATAACAAAATAATATTATGGATATGGAAACATTAGTTATTAAAAGAATATAACAAAATAATATTATGGATATGGAAACATTAGTTATTAAAAGAATACAACAAAGGTCCTCGGATTGGATTTAAGAATGACATCAAGTTGGTGTCTCTCCTTCATCATAACAACCTCCTTAGCTCATTGGATTTTATTTTTTATTTTGAGAAAGGAGAGTGAATGTTAGTTTACAACATTCATCATAACAACCTCCTGAGCTCATTGGCTTTTGTTTTTTTATTTTGAGAAAGGAGAGAAAACGTTAGTTTACAAAAACATGTTGAATGGAAGTCTTGAGTATTCTGCTTTCTTTGTTTACTTGTTCTTTACATGTGATTTGACATACATACATTATGTATTAACTAACTACCTTCCTCATAGAAAAGTATACGTAAAGAGGGATTCATTTGGATCTGTAGAGGAGGGTTCAAGAGCAAAGTAAAGAAATAAAAAAAAAATGGCCATGACTTAATTTCATGAAGGGCGATGGCTTAATTTAAATTACTTTTCCAAATCCTTGAATGTCTCCTAACCATCGCCTTCATTCTGTGTGCTTTGATCTCCGAACCATCGCCTTTTTCTTCCATTACAACTTGCAAAGAAATAAAAATGTTTAGGGCATGAGCAGTTGTTTCGGAGTTGAACTGATAATTTCCTTCATTCTCTGCTTTATATATATATATATATATATATATGAATTTGTTTCAAAGCACTTCATCAAAGCCTTCCACACATTAATTTACAAACAGTTAGAAAGCTCTGCAATAAATGCCCCTAACTTTAATCAATCACGAAGGGATCAGAAAGAGCGAGAATATTACCATATTTACTGGGATTCTTTATGATGTAAAGCAACTTATCATAAATGTCAATATAAGCCATTTTAAGACCAGGAAGTCTGGGCTTCAAGGTCTCTACTAAGGATGCATCTTTCTGATTAAATGAAATCACAACATCATCAAACTCATCAATGCATGCGTTACCAACCAAGTTGTGGAGAGTAATTTGTGAAGGAAAACATCCGAAAGGAGGAAGACCGATGACGACAAATAGGGTGGCACCTTCCTTGTAAATATTCTGTCATGATAATCATTTGGTATCACAACTTTATTAGCACAAAGTTCACATGAGTAATTATTTATTCATGATTAAAAATAATAATAAATAAGATTTTAATTAAAAAATTAAATTATAATATAAAAATTTCTATATGATATAAACAAAAAACTATTTCTTTTTCAATGTTCCTAAACACAATTCAATTAATTTCATGTAAATTTTGTTAAAATTAGTCAATTATTTCATCATCAATTTTCCTTACAACAAATCAATTCGTGCTTTGTCAAATTTCTTAAAAGCAATTCAATC
>JASDQU011178088.1:7932-26237 GCA_032191745.1 Picea mariana
TGGGAAAGGTAAAAATAAAGAAAAGGAATGGAAACCAATGGTTGTTGAAAGAGGTAAGACATGTTCCATATCTAAGGAAAAATCTAATTTCAACATGGAAGTTGCCAAGTGAATTTTGTATATCCATATTTACAATTAAGGTGTGGAAGTTCACCAAAGGATCATTGGTGATAGAGAGAGGAGAGAAGGTAGGTACATTGTATTTATGTACTAGTAATACTGACTCTTCTATATCTTTATCTTCTACAGGAGTGGATACAACACTGTGGCATCATAGGCTTGGACACATGAGTGAGAAGGGGATGCAGATACTTCACAAAACAAACTTGTTGCCAAATCTTAAACAAATTGATTTGGACTTCTGTGAGCATTGTGTTTATGGAAAACAAAAGAGAGTCAGATTTCTCAATGTCGGAGAAGAAAAGAAGCGTGAAAGGTTAGATCTTGTGCATACATATGTATGGGGACCAACTCATGTATCATCTCTTGTTGGATCTCGTTATTATGTTACTTTTATTAATGATGCAACTAGAAAAACTTGGGTTTATTTCATTCGACAAAAATCAGATGTTTTTGATACTTTTAATAAATGGAAAGCTTTGGCTGAGAATGAGACAGGAAAAAGGTTGAAGTGTCTTAGACAAGATAATGAAGGTGAATCTTACAGCAAGGAATTTGACTTGGCTGGGGGGTCCCGGAGCAAGAAGGCCCCCGATGGGGGTTCAAGGGAAAAGCCCCCAAAGGAAAAATTTCCTTGTAAATGTATATTGTAATTTCATAGTAAATCTGGACCGTTCATTATAAGGTCGCATATTGACGGTAGAAGTTATGTTAGGGTTTTTTTCCCTAGAAGACAACCCTCTTTTATGAGGAAATGTATTTTGGCTATGTATCATTACAAATATTGTATTTTGAGTGAGGAGACTATGAGAGAAAGAAGAGGAAGTTACAACGGGTGTGTTGTAGGTTGTAAACCTTCATTTGCTAGATAATAATAAAGGAAGGACCTGGAAATTTCACTAGTGGACGTAGCCCACACTCGGTGAACCACGTATATCTGTGTCTCTATTATATTGTGTATCTTGTGTGTTTTATTTCTGCATTTATTTTATTTTATTGCTCTATGATTCTATTTTTCTAATAATTGGCTGATAAAATTACAAAGAACACACATAAAGCAATTTACTTTTTTTAATTTTTTAATGGTCGGTTTATTATTTTTTTTGATGAAATGTAATATTAAAAATATTTAAGATGAAATATTTAATATTTATACTTGTATCTTAGAATCAATTTTTTTTACAAATTTGAATGAGGAAGGTTTTAATGAAAGTATCAGGTCATTAGGTTTTTTGTAAGGTATGAGGGATTGAAGAGAAATTGATTATGAAACTTGGTGAATTTGTGTCTTATATTATTAAAATTAGGGCCTCTTAAAAGGAAATGCTAACCATCTTCAAACCTTATTTGTATTAAAATTTTTATAGTTAGGTGCATCCCTGGTTGTTTTTGGGTTAGTTGAATGACCAAATTTTGCTATGGACCTAATGAGCATTGGTTCTATTTTTAGTAACATTTCTTTTGTTGTGTAAACACATAATGTTGGAAAAATAGTTTTGATCCATTAAATTAGGATTGATAAAATATTTCTAGTATTTCAACTCCATGTTATGGATGATTTCATTGTTTTCCAAGTCTTATCATTAAAATTCATAAAGATGTAATATTTGATATTATTAATTTGATAATCTTCTTTTTATTTTTCAATAGTTAATCCAAACCTCAGAATTTATATTCCAATCTCTTTTGAACCTAGTGGCTATTGCTCATACTAAAATCAATACCATGGAGCATGTTATTTCATTTCCACTATGTTCAAATATAAAATTGATATCCTTAATGATATTGGGATATAGTAAAGATCATCCTTATCTTTTATTGAATTTGGTGCAATGAAAATAAATTTGTGATAAACTCTTAGAAATATTAAATTATTATATTATTCTTAATTTTAGGAATGATAATTGAACTAAAAATTAATATCTACATTCAAAGAACATAATTAATCAAATATCCTTGCTTAATATTGATAAATATAAATAAATTTAAATGAAGTTATTATTTTTTCCAAAAAAAACCTTACACGAAAACCCTCTCTAAACTTATAGCTTACATCTCAGGGCACATCGACCTCCCTCTTATACAATGAAAACCCAAATATTTAGAGAAATATATAGCTCATGCTATGCCTAAGGACTCAATTGGTTGTTCTCGAGGAAAAGTTTGCAGGCTAGTATACTTGGTCGATAGCATTGTTGTTGCCCATTTTGGGATTTAATTTCTATGGTTTACTATATTTTTTCAAACACTTTTATTGTTAAAATAGTATACCGGAGTATATATTCGAAATATATATTTAAAAGAATTTATGAGGGTAGTTTGGTTGGTCTTGTTTAATGTGTAAGTTGGTGTTCTCTTTTTTACAACTAGCGAAAGACTAGTAGCTTTTAATACGATTTTGATATGTAGGAAATTCTCCATTGTTTTTCCTAATGGTAAATTGTAAGTACACGCAAAGCATCCATGAAGGAGTAAGGGATTGTATTAAACATTGGAAGAACATTATAGGTTATGTTACTATAGATGATTTAAAAAAATAGACTATTGGGAAAGTGTTCTAAAAATTTAGATAATTCATATAAAGAATTCTCTCATAAATATAATATTTATGGCCTTACTAAACATAACATAATTCTCGTCACCTAAGAAGAGTTCAAAATGAAGAATCTATTGACCTTATATGTTGGGGCTATGTCTAGGAAGTTGTTTTAGTTCATTAAATGACATCACATGGAACATGATTCATTTAAATCAAGAAATAGGATAACTAAAAGGATTTGGATGGCACAAGCTATATCTGGTGTTATTTTTTTCCCAACTACAATTTTATATGTGTGTCCCCAAAAATATTCATTGCAAACAACATTCCAAATAACATACAAAATTATATGGTGTAACGTTAGTAGAGAGGGTGTCCAATTCTATAATATATTTAGAAAAAAGTAATGTTCTTATGCAAAAGTAATATATTTAGACGATAGTTTTGAAAACTTGATTTTTTCAAAGTATTTTCAATGTTGATGTTAATGAAATCTTTTTTTAAAATAGAAACATATATATTTGTATTATAAAAGTGATTCAAGTTCATTGTTCAATTCGAAATACATATACGATAATTTTCTTTCAAAATTATCTTAAAAAACTTCAAAACTTGAGCTTCGCAATCTATGTGTACTTGTTTTTTTTTTTTCAAAAACATGCTTTTGGTTTTTATTATACATATATATTATAATATAGAAACTTAGTAATAAACATACTTTAAAAAGATGATACATTACTAGAATGTTTGGATAGTGTTTTTCACTCTATTTCAATTCAACTTCAGTGCAATGTTGATTAAATTTTATGTATGTTACGTCAAATTTTGTCTCACTCCATGAAACTTGTTTGGATGGCCTTCCATTACCCTCTGTAGACTTGAAGTCCCCTTTTTTGTTCATTCTAGAGCCAAAAATGCACATTTTCCACGTATATGCACTCTACTAGTTATACAACAATCATATACGTAGGTTGCTTCATTATAGCCCTCATACATCGGGTTTGGTGCTCAAAAATTAAAAAGTATGTCGGGTTTCCATGCCATGTCACGAGATCCATGATCCTTGACCTTCCATATACTAGAAACGCTCTGACTCAGCGCTTCAGTTCCATTTGAAGGCTATAAATTGAGCCATATCCAAGCCTTGAAGACAATTAAAAAATTCAACTTTGAGAGCAAAGACACTCTCGAGAAATTTCACTTCATATTGAGTGTGCATCCCTTTGTCCTTCAAATTTTGAACTCGTTTTGTTTAGCCCCCAAGCTATTCCTTATTTATGATGGAGAACCTCATTGACTCTTATATATGAGCTTGCCTTTGTGGAGGATTGAAGTGGTGGAGGCCCAGTTGGAGGGACATAGTTTCTCGGTTTTGATATGTGTCGTTACAAAAGTTTGTCACCTATGTACTTATACTGATCATTTTAATAGAAATACTATTTTCTCATCCAATTGATATCTTGCGAATATTTGAATTATTATTCCATGGTCGTATTTGTCATGTATGTTAATGGATTATGCTCATTATATGCTAACATTATATATTATCACCATATTCTTGTGTATCTTGGTTGTCGAGGACAAGTTGTAGGTATAAATCTTTGGGTTGTGTGCTCAACGGTGGTCTTCTTCGAACGTCCGAACGAGGTAGGCTCTTAGCCTTGTCCTTTTAGCATTTCATTTATATAGCATACTTGGGATTAGCGTTGATTTATGTGTTTCATTCTGTTTATTATGGTTTACCCCTAGCCATAGAGAGATTTTCCTCGTAATAGAATTGGTGACCATACTAGGGATTGATCTCCTTTTTGGGGTTTCAAGTGTTTTTCTCCTTGATTTTCTCTATTTTTTCCTGAGTTTCCTTGTCGCTTGTTTCCTGATAGCCTATTTTTTACCTTGCATATAATTTTATTGTCCTAACCCTTTCCCTGGCATTGTATTGCTTGGTATACATGGGTTTTCCCTTGACATACGCTTATATATGTGATATGTCTTCCTTTAGGGTGTGTATATACAAGATTGTTCCTCAAACAGTCACGTACATCATCTCTTAATTATTGATGGGTGGGTTTGGTGTTTGTTGGGTGAATTTTGTTGGTTGTTGAGTCTTCTTTGGTCCCTATTTTGACTGTTAAGTGCCTACAGAGTGATAGGAAGCCTTTTTATTGTTAAATTTTTGGGCGAGTTTATTTCTTGTCATTTTCATTGGTTTTCCTTACACATTGGTCTGAGTGTTTTCTTCTTAGTATCCTGCTTGGCTTATCTCCTTTTGCTTGTAGTAGGGTCTACTTGTGAGGTTGATACTTAGTCCTTGCATTTTATTTTCTTTATATCAAACATAAAAAAATTATTTACTTATTTTCATTGTACTTATTGCATTTGCGCTTTTGATTACTTTGCATTGATTTTTCACACATTTGGAAAGATTGCATTTCATTGAAATTGTAGAGATTACATTGGAAAGACTGCATTTAGAAGCATACCATCTCTTTAAAATTCAAGACTAGTACTTAGTAGTGTTTTTATATTTTCTTATTTTTATATGTTGAGTCATAATACCATCAGTTTCACAACCACACCTCTTGAGTAAGAAGAATCCATTAAAATTAACACTAATTAATTAAAACTGATTAGAAACGATTTTATTTTCAGGGTACACAAACAAGTATAGGACATAGGGCCTTCCAATAGGATTTTATGAGTAAACTTCTCTAAGGTTATTAAACTAAACATATGTGTCAAACTAGGGAGTGGTGAAATCCATTGTGTAATTGGTGACATCAGGAGGCTCCCCTCACACTGGAATTAAGCACAAAGTTGCATGAACTTAGTTTCAGAGATAGCTCTCTAATACCTTCCTAGCGTCAGAGATATTTATCGGGTTCTATTTGTATTTGGGGGTCTCTATAGTACGTTTACCTCCTTGAGAGGTGGTGCTTTCGATATTTTGGGATTTTTTACCCTTCCCATATGGTGGACGATACTTGTGACTGCTCGCTTGCACATTGGTTATATCGTGGTGACTCTAGTTCCTTGACATAGTAGCCACATAGGTTACTTGCAGGGGTTGTTCTATAGATACCCTGAGTCAGATAAGGGTTGGACATCACACAACTTTTATGGAGGATTACCTCTCCAAAGGGATCCGACTGACTGTTTTTTTAAGCCCACGAGGGCCCTTATAACTGATTCTAATACCTCCAATATTTGGAAGGAATTATGAGGCCCCTCATGGGCGAGACATATCTAATCAAGTGAGGAAGGCCCCTTTTAAACCATTATATCCTATTTGTGTGTAATGGCCTTTTTTCTTTAAATTGGTGTGCTCTCTTATTATTAGTTGGCCCTAAGATTTTTTTTTACATCTTGAGTTTTGAGTCATCGTGGAGAAATACCAGCCTCCTCTCTAGTCTCTTTGTTTGTTGAAGTTACCACCGCATCTTGATCCTTTACTGAATTTTCCTTCTAAAATGCATAGAGTTAATAAATGTGGTACATATATCTCCACCTCACAAACACATTATCATCGAGTTATGAGTACTGAGTCAAACCCGAACATCTCAGGGAGTCCTTCGACTCCATTCTCTTCTGTGATTAGTGGGATCCCTTCGACTCCTTCATCCTTGACGGTGTGGGTGTCATAGGTTCCCTCCTCTAGTGCTACCCAACCTATGATTTCTACTCGACCCACAGGAATGAAACCTTTCATATCTCTTCTTGGTATGCCAAGTCATGATTCTCAGTGAATACCTTTGGCCTCTAATCCCTTTTCTTTTGGTATGCCCGACATGATGTCGCAACTCTCATCCTTCGTTTCAATGACTAATGTGAATCCTAGTTTTGGTTATGGGGGAACGATGCCTCCTTATGTTCCTTTTTCTTTTGGTGGAGGTCATATTCCACAAACAAATCATACCATTGGAGGTTGGACTCCTCTTTCCTCCAGTCCTATTCCTAGCTTCAATGCTTGTGGATGGAGTGCTCAAATGGGAAGACAATTCACTTCCTATATGTCTTTCTTCATCCCCTCTTCCTCCACACTGATCCTGATGAATGCATTTATTATGAAGAATCCCCCACTGTCCTCTAGTGTTCCATCCGGAGGGAGTCAGTTTCACAGTATGGGAAACCCCCAAGATGGAGTTCCTTCATCTGGGAGAAATGTATATAATCATTATCATTTTGTTTCCATTGGTATGGTTCCATTACAACCTTTCATGAATCAGTTTGGAGGAGGATATTATCCTACCAAATAGGGCCATGGTATATACCAAAACCCTGGATGGTCTGCAATCCTTCAACCCCAATATTTCTTGAGAGCATGGGCTCAGACACTACAATCCCCACTCCCTTTTCTGACCATGCTTAATCTTCCATATTTTTCGAAATTAATGAATTCTCATGTGCATCATGATCCATCATGGCCCCTCATCCACACCAAGCTTCTTATTGGTTATGGAGCCTAATTATCTTCCTGATTTAAAGGTCTTTTTTTTTAGCCATGTTTATACCCCATGAATACTTTATACCCCAGCAGAATGTAATCTCCTCCATGTGGGGGAGTGCAAGGGGGGTTACCCCCCCCCTGCAGGATCTGGGGGCAAGCGATCCCCCAGCGGGGTTTTGGGGGTGAAGCCCCTGAAGGAAACATTTCCTTGTAAATGCATATTGTAATTTCATAGTAAATCTGGACCGTTCATTATAAGGTCACGGATCTGATGGTAGAAGTTATGTTAGGGTTTTTTTCCCTAGAAGGAAACCCTCTTTATGAGGGAAATGTATTGCATCTATGTATCATTGTGAATATTGTATTTTGAGTGAAGGAGACCATGAGAGAAGAAGAGAGGGCTACAATGGGAGTGTTGTAGGTTGTATCCCTTCATTTGCTGGATAATAATAAAGGAAGGACCTGGAAAGTTCTCTGGTGGAAGTAGCCCACACTGGGTGAACCACGTATATCTGTATCTCTATTGTATTGTGTATCTTCTTTGTTTTATTTTGTCGCTCCGTGATCTTGTTTTTTCTAACAACTTGTATCATAGAGAAAGGTAACTCACAAAAAAAGAGGTTTCCTACTTCGAGTGGGAGCAATGGCAGAAGATGGAAAGTTTAGGGTCAAGAAATTTAACGAAAAAAACTACTATTTATGGAAAATGCAAATGGAAGATTATTTATATAAGAAGGATATATTCCTACCATTGGGTGGAATAGAAAAAAAATTGATGGCCATGAAGGACGAAGAATGGGAGGTTCTTGATAAAAAGGCACTAGAAACGATACGGCTGAGCCTGGAAACATCGATGACTTTCAATATTTCAAAATAAAATACAACGAAGGAGTTGATGGACACATTCGCTAAACCATATGAAAAACCCTCAGCATCTAATAAGGTATTTCTAATGAAGATATTATTTAATATGAAGATGTCAGAAGGTGGGCATGTTGCAGATCATTGAAATGAATTTAATATGGTTACTAATCAACTAAGTTCTATAAAAGTGGACTTTGATGATGAGGTTAGGGATCTTCTAATCTTGTTCTCATTGCCAGAAGGTTGGAACGGCTTGGTCATGGTTGTAAGCAACTCTGTCTCTGGTTCTAACACTTTAAAATTTGATGATGTTGTTGTTATCCTTAGTGAGGAAATGTGATAGAAAAGCACAGGTGAGACATCAGGTAATGTGTTAAACATGGAGAACAAGGAAAGAAAAAAGAATAGAGGAAATGGATCAAGGAACCGCAGGAATTATAGGAAGGGAAGATCCAAATCCAGATTTGGAAAGATAGAGTGATATAATTGTGGGAAGAAAGGACATGTGAAGAAATACTGCAGAGCTTCAAAGAAACAAAGAGATGGATAGTAGGAAAAAAATCAAGAAGCAAATGTAACAGGTGATATGTTACAAGATGCTTTGATTCCTTTTCTAGAGAATATTTCTAATTCTTGGGTAGTAGATTCAGGGGCTTCATTTCATGCCACACCCCATAGGAAATATTTTCTATATTATGTTTAAGGTGATTTTGGACAGGTTCATTTGGGTGATGATACACCATGCAAAATTGTTGGAATGGGAAAGGTAAAAATAAATAAAAGCAATGGAAACCAATGTTTGTTGAAAGAGGTAAGACATGTTCAAGATCTAAGGAAAAATATAATTTCAATGGGACAGTTAGAAAGTGAATGTCGTATATCCATATTTACAGATAAGGTGTGGAAGGTCACCAAATGATCATTGGTGATAGANTATTTATGTATTGGTAATATTGACTCTTCTATCTCTTTAGCTTCTACAGGAGTGGATGCAACACTGTGGCATCATAGGCTTGGACACATGAGTGAGAAGGGGATGTAGATACTTCACAAAATAAATCTTTTGCTAGATATTAAACAAATTGATTTGGATTTCTGTGAGCATTGTGTTTATGTAAAATAGAAGAGAGTCAGATTTCTCAGAGTCGGAAAGGAAAATAAGAGTGAAAGGTTAGAGCTTGTGCATAGAGATTTATGGGGACCAACTCATGTATCATATATTGGTGTCTCTCGTTATTATGTTACTTTTATTAATGATGAAACTAGAAAAACATGGTTTTATTGCATTCGACAAAAATATGATGTTTTTGATACTTTTAATAAATGGAAAGCTTTGGTCGAGAATGAGATAGGAAAAAGGTTGAAGTGTCTAAGATTAGACAATGGAGGTGAATATTGCAGCAAGGAGTTTGATGTTTACTGTTCATACCATGGAATTCATAGAGAGAAGATAGTTCCAGGAACACCACAAGAAAATGGTGTTTCATAAAGGATGAATAGGACAATCATGGAGTGTGCAAGGAGTATGAGATTGCATGTTGTTTTCCCCTTACAGTTCTAGGCAGATGTTGTAGATATTGTTGTTTAATTAATAAACAAAGGAACTTCAAACTCTTTGGATGGTATAATTCTAGAGGAGGAATGGACAGGAAAAAAGGTAAACTATTTTTTTTTTAAGACTTTTGGTTGTGAATTATTTGTCCATATTGATAAAGAAAATAGAACAAAGATTGAGGTAAAATCTAAGAAGTGTACCTTTATTGTATACCGTGTTAATGATTTTGGTTATCTCTTATGGGATTATGAAAATAACAAAATAATTAGAAGTAGAGATGTCATATTCAATGAGAAGGTCATGTACAAAGATCAGTTGCAGGGAAAGAAACATGAAAAAAAAGAAAAATACACAGTGCTTGATGAGATCACTGAAAAAGAAATTCCAAAGGTACCAAAAAATAAAAATGTACAACAAAAGGATCAATAGGTACCTCAAAATTCTGCAAGTGTTGTTAGAAGATCTACCAGGTTAAGTAGACCCCCTGAATGATACTCGCCTTCATTGTGTTATTTATTGTTTATTGATTCTGGTGAACCAGCATATTATGAAGAGGCAATGCAGGTAGACACCAAAAAGAAGTGGGAGCAAGGAATGAAAGAGGAAATGGATTCCTTGGTAAATAACCAAACTTGGGACTTGGTTCATTTGCCTGCAGGAAAAACAGCATTGCAGAATAAATGGGTTTACAAGTTGAAGGAAGCAGATGGAGGAAAAAAAATGTACAAGGCTAGACTTTTTGTAAACGGGTTTGCACAAAATAAAGGTATAGATTTTGATGAAAAATTTTCTCCTGTTGTTCAAATGACTTCAATTAGGACTATTTTAAGTCTTGTGGCAGTAAAATATTTGCATCTTGAACAGTTAGATGTAAAAACAACTTTTCTCCATGGGGATTTGGAGGAAGAGATTTATATGTAGCAGCCACAAGGGTATGAGGTCAAAGGGAAGGAGAATTTGGTATGTCGGCTGAAGAATAACGTGTATGGCCTGAATCAAGCTCCAAGGCAGTGGTATTTGAATTTTCACAGGTTTGTGAAAAAACAAGGTTATAGTAGATGTCATTCTGATCACTGTGTTTATTTTAAAAATCTAGAAAATGGAAGCTATATTAGCTTGCTATTGTATGTAGATGACATTCTTGTTGCAGGGTCTAATATGCAAGATATAAATGTTCTCAAGAAGAAATTATCTAATTCATCTATGATGAAGGATTTGGGTGATGCAAAGAAAATCCTTGGTATGAGAATAACAAGAGAAAGGAAAAATTGCAAATTGACAGTGTCTCAGGGTGAATACAAAGATAAGGTGTTGGAGAGGTTTAGAATGCAGAATGAAAAACCAGTTAGTACACCTTTGGCCAACCATTTCAAATTAAATAAGGAAATGTGTCCCAAGACATGAGAGGAAATAGAATATGTGTCCAGGGTCCCTTATTTATCAGCAATTGGCAGTTTGATGTATGTGATGGTTTGCAGAAGACCAGATATTGCACATGCAGTGGGAGTTGTGAGCAAGTATATGAACAATCTAGGTAAATAACATTGGGAGGAAGTAAAGTGGATTCTAAGGTATTTGACAGGTACTTCTACTCATGCATTATGTTTTGAAGGTTTATACATTGTTCTACAGGGATATGTTGATTCAGATATGGCCGGTGATAAAGATAGCAGGAGGACCACCACAGGGTATGGTTTTACTGTAGGTGGAACAATAGTAAGTTGGATTTCAAAACTGCAAAAGTTTGTTGCACTTTCAACAACAGAAGCAGAGTATGTTGTTGCTATAGAGGCTAGTAAAGAAATGATTTGGTTACATAGGTTTATGGAGGAATTGGGAAAGAAGCAGGAGAATAATAAGTTGTACTGTGATAGTGAGAGTTCCATTCATATTACAAAGAAATCATCCTTCCATTCAAAGACTAATAATATACTACTGAGGTACCATTTCATATGATCTGTCTTAGAATATGGACATTTGAAGTTGGAAAAGATACACACTATCCAGAATCCTGTAGACATGTTAACTAAGGGAGTAACTAAGGAGAAACTGAGTTCCTTCTCAGTTTCAGTTGGTCTCCAAGCATGAAGGTGAAGATAAGAAATTTTCCAGGTCCAAGAAGGATCATAGTCCAATAGATACAACAACGATGGATTTGTTCATATCAGTCTCCAAGTGGGATATTGTTGGTTGTGGAGCCTGAATATCTTTCTGATTCAGAGATCTTTGTTTCCATTCGTGTTTATACCCCATGAAGACTTTACACCCCAGAAGAATGTATACTCCTCCATGTGGGGGAGTGAAAGGGGGGCATTAAACCCCCCTGTGAGGTCTGGGGGAAAGAGGGCCCTCAGTAGGGGTTCGAGGGAGAATCCCCCAAAGGAAAAAATGCCTTGTAAATGTATATTTTAATTTCATAGTAAATATGGACCATTCATTATAAGGTCACAGATCTGACAATAGAAGTTACATTAAGGTTTTTTTCCCAAGAAGGAAACCCTCTTTTATGAGGGAAATGTATTGCAACTATGGATCATTGTGAATCTTGTATTATGAGCGAAGGAGACAGTGAGAGAAGAAGAGGAAGCTACAATGTGTGTGTTGTAGGTTATATCCCTTCATTTGTTGGATAATAATAAAGGAAGGATCTAGAAATTTCTCTGGTGGACATAGCCCACACTGGGTGAACCATGTATATCTATGTTTCTATTGTATTGTGTATCTTCTGTGTTTTGTTTCTGCATTTTTTTTATTTTATTGCTCTGCGATCCTTTTTTTCTAACACTTCCTTAAGACATTCCAAAATTTGAAAGCAAGACTGGTGAGAATCCAAGTGATCATGTGACTAATTTTCATATATGGTTCTCATATAAATCCCTAAATGATGATTCTATTCGTTTGAGGCTATTTCAAAGCACCCTCATGGGGGTCTCCATGAAATGGTACATTGAACTACTAGGGGGAACATATAGAACTTTCAATCAGATGGTGTTGGCCCTTGGTTATGGAAGGAAGGAAAGATAAAAAGCAAGCTTCACGGGAGACACAGTAATTGTCACTGAGTTGAAGTGAGCAAGAGAGCAGGAAAGATGGAATGAAGTGTGGAAAAGTAAGCCATTGGACAAGAAGATCAAGGATGAAAGATCAGCAAGGAAGAAGGATCGTGGACAACTTAGCAAGTAGAGAAAGCCATCATTGGATGATTTGGAGCATCACACGATGAAGAAGGAGAGACAGGCTGGCGAAGCCCGAAAAAGTGGGTCAAGTTGACCTAGGGTCTTAGACACCTAGGGTTTTGGTATCTAGGGTTTCGAAACCTAGGTTTATACCTAAGGCTGTGTGTGAAGGTCAAGTCTTGTAGCTGGGTGCACAGAAAGGGGAGAGAAAGAGAGAGAAGAAAGGAGATCGGTTAGCTGAGAGCGTAGAGAAGAACTGTATGCTTTATCTTAATAAATCATAAGCACAGTTCTGTGGACGTAGCCCCAGAGAGAGGGTGAACCATGTATATTTTGTGTCATATGTGTGATTGATGCCTGGATCTCTATCATTGTTATATTGTTATTTGCAGTCTTATGTAGATCAGATCTATAGTTGTGCATGATAGACCTATATGATAAGTGATATATGAATGTTGTATTGTTGTTGTGATAGATCCACTTGATATTCCCCTGGTTGTAGACATTTCTTTCCTGCAACCCCCCTCTCATTTGCTTCGGGTGAGACTGCATCTGCTTCACAGGTGTTGCCGAAAGGACCAGTAGCTAGGGCTTGATGGTGCACTCTTGAAGTAAACCTCAGGTCTACCCCTGTGCCAACAAATGGTTCTGTTGCCGGGATAGGACTCTGTGTAAGGGAATGTCAAGGTGGTTCCTATCGAAGACAGAGATTCAGAAGTGGATAGAGGATCAAGAGAGGGACTTCCCTAAAGCCCAAAACAAGAACCCTAAGCTAAGTACTAAAGGTTGGTTGTAGAGACACATCTTCACCGATATTCACGAGATCTTCTTTGGAGGAATCCATCAAGAGATATACGAGTGGTTAGTTAGGTTAGCAGATACCCAGTTTGAGATCAGATCTAGACCTCCTGTGGTCTGGATGTCAGAGTTGATTAAGAAGGTTAAGAGAGTCGAAAAAGTTGTATCAAGGGTTGTATATCACTAGTTCGATAGTACCATTGGAGGGTATATCACCTAATTTGTTGTTGACATAACAAAATCATATATCTAGGCCGAGAGATACTTCTTCAAAGGACCCAAAGGAAAATGTTTACAATTTCTGAAGCTAAGAACCAAGATGTTGTTGCATGAAAAGAATGTCTTGAATATATAGTAGATTGGTTGGATTTGAAAAGGCTAATGTTCAAGAATTTAGATAGCGACAACGACACAGAAGTTGGACATGCACGCAGTGGGAAAGTATTTCGAGGGGTTCTCCTTGAGAGCCTGTTCAAGAAAAACTATGGAGACGAGGGTTTCTATAGTGGAGAAGAGACAGATCTGACAGACGAAGAACATTTAGAACCCACCGGAGCAGAGGAAGAGGAAGCTGAAGAACTTTACTAGAACGAGCCAGAAACATCAAGAACTGCGCAGACCACTGAAGTAAGTAATATCAATCCTTCTGTTATTTCAGAAACGCTAAGTAATCAGAATATTCTGAATCACCAGAGTCTGCAGACTACTATTACTAGTAGTTCAACATCTAATCAGACAAGAAACCTAGGCAGCTCTATGGAAAACGAGATGAGGCTCCCTATATTTAAAGGAGATGGATATAAAGATCTTGATCAACAATGGTTCCTGTGCGAGGCAGTATGGAACATTAAAAATATTACTGATGAAGTTGTTAAAAGAAACCAATTTGGCACTACATTGAGGGATCACACGCTGAGCTGGTACATGAAGCTTGTCCAAGGACTTGTGCAGCCTAAGCCACTAAATGAGATCAAGAATGCGATGGTTGCAGAGTTTAAAAAACCCAAGTCAAAGTTATAGTGTATTACTAAGCTAAAGGAGATCAAACAGAAGGCAGTCAAACCTGTTTGGGAGTTCGATCAGAGATTCAAGACCGTAACAGGCCGATTGACTTTTAAGATCCTAGATGAGTAGAACAAAGAATGGTATATCGCTACTGTTTTACCCCACATCAGAGTTCCCCTGATGCAGTAGAAGATTTCATCTTAGGCCGAAGATTTGGAGATCACCATGAAGCTTGAATCAAAACCTATGGGAGAATCTAGCTCGGGCATGAGCCAGATCTTGAGCCAGCTGACTAGTTTGTCTCTGCAGGTTGAGGATATGAAGAAGGAAAAGGGGAAGGACAAAAGAGAAGATATTTGGTGTGTAATATGTAGATCCGAAGGTCATGATAAAAAAAATTGTCCCCTATTTCATGAATATTTGGCCTTGGGAGCATTGAGCCCCTTGAAGCAAGTTAACCTACCCTGGTGCGAAGTATGCAGAAACCAACATCACCCTGGCGAGTGCCACTATATGCAGAAGTATGTTCAGACACCCACAAACTTGTACTACACATTATGTAAGTCTGTAGGGCATGATGATAGAGATTGTAGGGCCTTTGACCTGATGCACAAAATATCAAGAGACATATACAAGATCCAAGGCGAAGTACACCAAGAAGGAAACAATGCACAGTATAATTCTCTAGGAAGAGGAAGTATCAATCCTCGCGGTGGATACAGAGGACGAGGAGGAGGAGGAGGTATGGGTCAAGGACAAGGACAAATAATCTATTACAACTGTGCACAGCCAGGACATTTAGCGAGGGACTGCCAAAAACCTTGCACAACCTATAGTTATTGCAATTCCTTCGAGCATTTCATTGAGGACTACCCTTTCCTACTAGCTAAGCTTTAGGAAAGAAAAGGACCTCAAAAAAACCCACAAGTGAAACTGATATATGATGAACCTAGCAGAGAAAAACCTAGAGTCGTTGTTATCACTCGAGGAGGTGCTACTACATGAGAAGACAGAGAAACACAAGGAAAGACTGCAGACGACCACGGAGTTAGGAAAGCTACAGAGAAGACCCCAACGTTCGATGCTAAGAAATAAATATAGATATTTGAGAAGGAAAGAAAGAGTTCAAAGGAAATCAAGGGTCTTCATCAAAGAAACAACCAAAAATCAAAGAATATGGCATGCCTTGGGTGTTTGATCAGTCTGCGTTGCCAACAGAAGGAAAAGAGGTAAGCAAACTCGTGGAATTTTTGTGCACTTGTTTTAAGTTGATTCAAGATAAAAGTGTTGTACAAGAATTACAAGAATTAATCAAGCAGTATGAGCTAGGAAAGATAGAATCCTTACTGAATAGAGCAGTGCACCAAATTGGGAAAAGGAGAAGGAAAAATAAAGAATTACACTTGAATGCTCAAATAGGAGAATATGATATAGACTATGTGGTCCTCAACTTAGGGTCGGAGGTCAATGTCATGACGAAGCAAACCTGGGCATTGATGGGAAAACCGAAGTTGACCTATTCCCCTATCAGGCTTAGAATGGATAATCAGCAAGTTGTCATCCCATTTGGATGATTGAAGCATGTTCCTGTGGACATCGATGGAGTTACAACCTTTGCAAATTTTGAGGTAACTGAAATTGTTGATGACAACTGCCCTTACCCTGCACTATTAGGAATTGATTGGGCCTTCCACAATTCTATTGTTGTTGATCTAAATAAGAGGCATATGACATTTGAAAGCGATGGACTTAGGATCATTACACCTTTATATCTAGATGAGGGTCCTCGATACACAAAGCCTATCAGAGAAGAAAACCACGCATATGAACTGGAAAACATCTACAAACTAACATCTAGACAGAAGGATTATATCAATCCTACAATCGATGGGAATCTGAGCTAGCGAAGCGAGAACACATTTTCATCAAACTCAAAAGAAGCACTGGAGAACTGGTAGAACCATATGTATGAAGTCTCTATTAGAAGATGTGCTAGACTAACTAGAGAGGTTCACTGGATCGACACAACAGTGAGTAACTTACCCACATTTGATGGGTTGAACCCTTTAGAAAAATTCTTATCAGAGTTTGAGACAAGTGTACCAACACAACAGAGGATTTTGGCAATGGATGAGGCCATGAAAGCCACACCAGTAAGATTTTGGGGGACGCACAAAGGAAACATCACAGACTGGACACAATGTCAAACTTTGATGACAGTGTGGTTCTCAGCACAAGTAGGAAGCTAGGAAGTAAGGCACATAGGTCGAAGTTGCCCAAAGGACCATGTGAGAAGATGAGAAGAGGCCTAGAGTGACATTCCTTGAGAACAATGGGTGAAAATATTCATTAACACACTAAACACAATCCTTATCAACTGGTACCTTCAAGCGAAGCTGCGCCTCATCACTTCATATTGGGAAGGTATGATCCAAAATTTTGTAACCACCTTTTTGTTTGAAAGTGAATTTCCTTTAGTAGACCAAGCATTACAGATTGTGAGACAAAAATTATTTGAGGCATCTGGCCTCCCTTTGGAGAAACAAGAGGATGAATGGACCGTGCCATTCAAGAAATTGCAAGGATGTTACAACATTAATGCCGATGAAGATGATGATCCGAGGAAGGTAAAGATCGCTAAGACAAAAGGCCACAGAAATGTGAAAGGACCAGGAGTTGAGCTTCCATTCATAGGACAACTGATCAAAATAAATAAATTCAATATTGGGACAGAGGAGACACCGAAGCTTGCTAATGTCGGAGATTATTGGGATGTTTCTACCATTGACAAGATTACAGAGTTATTGCACGAATATCAGGACTTGTTCCCGACCAAGTTCACTGATATGAAGGGAATCAAAGGGCCTATGGGTGATATGATAATACCTTTGAAACCATATGTGAAGATATTCAAGCAAATACCTTACAGACTAAACCCAAAATACAAGGAAAAAGTGAAGATCGAGCTTGACAGAATGTTGGAAGCAGGGATTATTGAACCTGTCGAAGAGTCGGAGTGGATCAGACCTATGGTGGTACAAGACAAGAAGACAGGAGAAATTAGGATCTGTGTGGACCTCAGAAAGTTGAATGATGCCTGTCTGCATGACCCTTTCCCTACACCATTCATAGACGAAGTGTTGGATAATGTGGGAGGCCAGGAAGTATATTCTTTTACAGACAGCTTTTCAGGATACCATCAGATCCTCATTCCCAAGGAGGACCGTCATAATAATACATTTTCCACAGAGTGGGGATCCTACCAATATACAGTAATGCCATTTGGATTGAAGAATGCCCCAACCATATTTTCCAGGGTGGTGGTTGAAGCGTTCAAATAATTTTTGCATAATTTTTTAGAAGCATACTTTGATGACTGGACTGTTTTTAGTTTGTTGAAAAATAATATTGAATGTCTAAGGATAATGTTGGACAAATGAAAGCAGTGTCAAATTTCTTTGAATCTAAAGAAATGATCTTCTCACCATTTGGAGTGATATTAGGTCATATTGTATGCAACCAGTGATTGTTGGTTGACCCATCTAGAATTGCAATTATAGTTGATTTTTCACCTCCTACTTCAGTCAAACAACTGCGCACTGCACTGGGCCATACTGGATATTACAGGAAATTTATCAAAGGATATGCCCAAATTATAGCACCAACGGAGAAGCCGCTAAATAAGGACTACTAGTATGAGTGGACAGATGAATGTCAGCAGAGCTTTGACACACTAAAACAGAAGATGGTTACAACACCCATTTTGGTTTTTCCATATTGGAGCAAATAATTTCATGTGCA